>JARFJB010002375.1:2968960-3098960 GCA_036346205.1 Vesta saturnalis | reverse complement strand
CCGGCATTCATAATACTTAGCTTTTCGGCCACACATTGAAGGTAACCTTTAAGTGCACTATCGTTGGTGTATTCCGTGTCTAAAATTGTTTTATAAGCTACAATCGAATTCACTTTTACACGAGCGACGCATTCACTGAAATGTGGATTCAATGTTTTACCCCAGGATTGCCTCATGTATAGTGGGACTACCTGAAATGAAAAGCAAGTATTTAAACTGAAAGAATGTGAATGACAAGTACCTGAATAGCTGACGTGCATAAAATGCAAGATAAAAGAAGGATAACCTTTACGTTCATTGTAGTAAATGAAATTGAATGAAGTATATACAAATGATCGCATTTTATACACTCGTTTCTGTATAGCACTAATCAGTGTTTTTGTTATATATCACGATCACTGATAACAATGTAAATAATTTATGCGTGTGGTAGTAGTAAACAAGTTTCGCATTTCTTGAACGTGCCAATGGCTTTTTACTAAAATTTTGGTTATTATAATACATTTTCAACTGTAAGGGTTTATTGGCCAATTTGAAGAAGTGGTTTAATTTTGTCGGTATTTCTTCGCATCGTTGATATAAATGGCACATTAATGACAGATTCATTTCAAACTAATTAGTATATTCATTAGTAGTTTGCTTCTTTTTACGACAAAATGGCTAAATATTCGAAACGTTTTGTTTATATAATAATTCCAGTAATAGATATAACTTCTTACCTTAAAATTAAATATTCAAAGTATAACATTACCGGGTTATCTATAAAGTATTGTGAAACCAATCTCATTTGTGACAGTAACTACAGAGTACGCTGAACTTAATGGTGACGGAAAGATTGCCATAAACTGATTTCAAAATTATTAGAAAACATTACTAGTAAAAACAGAACTTTCAATTTTTACAATCAGCTTTAGTACCTTGAACAAGATATCTATAGTGCGATCTATATTATTTAGAAACTGAAAAATAAAATATGGAAACACTTTTTAATATATCTAAGTTATACTACATAATAATTCTAATGTATGTGCAGCGCATGCGCACATGCACTTGCACGCGCACAGGCACGCACATACATACACACACGCAAACGCATACTAACACGTACACGCACACGCACACCAACACGCACACACAAACACACAAGCACACGCACTGCACACCCACACGCACGCACACAGCGCGCACTTACACACACACACACATCCACGTTTGAATGCACTCACATACCTACGCACACATGCACGCATACATATATATATATATATATATATATATATATATATATATATATATATATATATATATATATATATATATATTAGGTGCTGATTCGACTGCTCGGTAATAGCATTTTACATGTAAAATCCCTCTTATGCAATTTATTGCTCCCCTAATTGGTTTAGAGCAAGAACATAGGAGATCAAAGCCTTTCAGAATAAAAAATTCTATATGATAGATAAGTATTTTATTCTCAAAACAGTACTTCTAAAATAGAAACGAAGAATAAACTAATTAAAAAGAACACAATCGCCGTATTAAAGCAAAATGTTACGGTTTCAACAACTATCAGTATTGATGTTCTGTAGTGTAAGCCTTGTTTAAATCGTATTTTAAATGTAGCCGACGAAGAAGATATTGCGCAAGATAATGTGAACGACATACTCACACACACACAAACACACACACACACACACACACACACACACACAACACACACACACACATACACACACACACACACACAGACGCACACTCACACACGCACGCACTCACACACGCACGCACTCACACACACCCACACACGCACACAGACACACGCTGACATGCGCACACGTGTACACGCGCACACGCACACAAGCGTGTACGCACACACGCGGGTACGCGCACACACCCACACACCCGCACACCCGCACACCCGCACAACCGCACAACTGCACAATCGCAATACCACACAACCACACAGCTACACAATCACACAACTCCACAACCACACTACCACACAACCACACAACCACACAACCACACAACCTCACAACCACACAACCACACAACCACACAACCACACAACCACACAATCACACAACCACACAACCACACAACCACACAACCACACTACCGCACAACAGCACAACCACACAACCACACAACCACACAAACAAATAACTACACAACCACACAACCACATAACTACACAATCACACAACCATACAGCCACACAACCAAACAACCACGCAACCACGCAACCATACAATCACACAAACACTCAAAACAACACAACCGCACAGCTACACAGACACACAAACACTCAACCACACAACCACACAACCACACAGCCACACAACCACACATCCACACAACCACGCAACCTCGCAACCACACAACCACACAATCTCACAACCACACAACCTCGCAACCACACAACCACACAATCTCACAACCACACAACCTCACAACCACTCAACCACACAACCTCACAACCTCACAACCACACAACCACACAACCACAGAACCAAACAAACAAATAACTACACAATCACATAACCACACAACCGCACAACCGCACAACAGCACAACCACACAACCACACAACACCACATAACCACACAACCATACAACCACACGCATGCACGCACGCACGCACCCACACACACACACACAAAATATTTTGTAGTGTTCCGTAAAGTACTGTTTGCCTGGAATAACTGTTAGAAAAGAATGTTATCCAAAATGTCTACACATACTGAAAATGAAAATTGAATGGAGGTTGCATGAAATGTATCCAGAGGTGCATAACATTGTAAAACATCTTAGAAATTGATAGAAAGCCGTGACTACCGCCTGGACAACTCTTTCCGGCTGTTTTCCAAATCGCTGAGTCTAAATCTGATATTGATAAGTACCGTACTCGGTGGGGGCTCTACGGGGGCGGTAGAAGTGACTAAGTGAAACAAATTATGTAGAAATTGCTTCCCGAGTGTTTTCGAGTTTGAATCTGAGGATGTTTTCTAGGACGTGAAATTGACTGAAAAATTCGAAAAGCCAAGAAATCACGTGGAAATTACTTACCGGAGATTTCGAGGCGGCGGAGGTCAAGTCTGACATGGAAACTGACCATTGATGCTCGAGGGTGGCTCTATTGGGGTAAAAGGGGTGAATTTGAGTGAAAAACTTCAAATGACAAAATATATTTTTTTTTAACACTTCACACATTATTATTACGTATAAAGCTTTGTTATTCATAAACAAATTATTTAATATCACATTTTCAAATGTACTACTTCACAGTCAGGGTTATTAACCTTCTAGAAAACAATATCGAGTAAATGAATGCGATTTCGAAGAAATTTTTGGGGCACTGGGAATTTTTCAGTCTAATTCAGCTGTTCCCACCCCCGTAGAGTCATTCCGAACATGGTAAGTTTCGATATCAGATATGGACTCGGCTACCTCGAAAATATTAGTTAATATATGATCTATGAATTCTGCACAGAAACAGCCTTTCTCGCTAATAATTTGCACATGTTGCTCTGTTTTGGAATTATATTCAAATATACTTCATTTGTATTTTCGAAATGGTATATTTGCAAGAGCTTTATAAAATCAAGATAGATATTGTACATAAAACTAGAGTACAAAATGAATTTCGTGTTGGTTATTAAAATTTTATTATACATGTTCAATAGGTTTAGATTTACCTACACACCAAGGCGATATTAATAGGCTATTGGTATGTTTGTTTCTGTTCAGGTTTTTTATAATCTTTAGTTTCTTCTCCTAAACAGTAAACAATACAAAGATACAAATCAAACGTTTTCTTACTTAGATCTGTTTCACTTTTTGTTTGTTCTATACATTTTCAGTGATTTCTGGGGTTATATATATATATATATATATATATATATATATATATATATATATGCGAGTATGTGTGTGTGCGTGCGTGTGCGTGTGCTTGTGTGTGTGTGTGTGTGTGTGTGTGTGTGTGTGTGTGTGCGTGTGCGTGTACGTGTGCGTGTGCGTGTGCGTGTACGTGTGAGTATGCGTGTGCGTGTGCGTGTACGTATGTGTGTGCGTGCCCGTGCGCGTGCAAGTGAATGTGCGCATGCGCTGCACATACATTAGAATTATTATGTAGTATAACTCAGATATATTAAAAAGTGTTTTCATATTTTATTTTTCAGTTTCTAAATAATATAGACAGCACTATAGACGTCTTGTTCAAGGTACTAAAGCTGATTGTAAAAATTTAAAGTTCTGTTTTTGCTAGTAATATTTTCTAATAATTTTGAAATCAGTTTATGGCAATCTTTCCATTACCATTAAGTTCAGCGTTGGAGCCCTTCTTAAACTCAGGTTCATTTTAAACCTTTTGTTTAGTACTCTGTAGTTACTGTCACAAATGAGATTGGTTTCACAATACTTTATAGATAACCCGATAATGTTATACTTTGAATAATTGATTTTAAGGTAAGAAGTTATATCTATACTATTTACTGGAGTTATTAAATAAACAAAACGTTTCAAATATTTAGCCATTTTGTCATAAAAAGAAGCAAACTACTAATGAATATACTTATTAGTTTGAATTGAATCTGTGATTAATGTGCCATTTACATCAAGAATGCGAAGAAATACCGACAAAATTAAACCACTTCTTCAAATTGGCCAATAAACCCTTACTGTTGAAAATGTATTATAATAACCAAAATTTTAGTAAAAAGCCATTGGCACGTTCAAAAAATGCGAAATTTGTTTACTACTACCACACGCCTAAAATTATTTACATTGTTATCAGTGATCGTGATATATAACAAAAACACTAATTAGTGCTATACAGAAACGAGTGTATAAAATGCGATCATTTGTATATACTTCATTCAATTTCATTTACTACAATGAACGTAAAGGTTATCCTTCTTTTATCTTGCATTTTATGCACGTCAGCTATTCAGGTACTCCTCATTCAAATTCTTTTAGTTTAAATACTTGATTTTCATTTTAGGTAGTCCCACTATACATGAGGCAATCCTGGGGTAAAGCATTGAATCCACATTTCAGTGAATGCGTCGCTCGTGTAAAAGTAAATTCGATTGTAGCTTATAAAACAATTTTAGACACGGAATACACCAACGATAGTGCACTTAAAGGTTACCTTCAATGTGTGGCCGAAAAGCTAAATATTATGAATGCCGGAACTGGAGAATTCAGTGAATCTGAGCTTGTAAGACAAGCAGAAGGAGTATCCCCAGAAATCGCTAAAAAATGTATAGAACAAACAAAAAGTGAAACAGATCTAAGTAAGAAAACGTTTGATTTGTATCTTTGTATTGTTTACTGTTTAGGAGAAGAAACTAAAGATTATAAAGAACCTGAACAGAAAAAAACATACCATTAGCCTATTAATATCGCCTTGGTGTGTATGTAAATTTAAACCTATTGAACATGTAAAATAAAATTTTTGATAACCAACACGAAATTCATTTTATACTCTAGTTTTATGTACAATATCTATATTGATTTGATAAAGCTCATGCTAATTTACCTTTTCGAAAATACAAATAAAGTATATTTGAATCTAATTCCAAAACAGAGCAACATGTGCAAATTATTAGCTAGAAAGACTTGTTTCTGTGCAGAATTCATAGACCATGTATTAACTAATATTTTCGAGGTAGCCGAGTCCATATCTGATATCGAAACTTACCATGTTCGGAATGACTCTACGGGGGTGGCAGCAGCTGAATTAGAGTGAATAATTCGCAGTGCTCCAGAAATGTCTTCGAAATCGCATTCATTTATTCGATATTGTTTTCTAGAAAATTACTAAGCCTGTTTGACCTGAGTATGAAGTAGTACGTTTGAAAATGTGATATTAAATAATTTGTTTATGAATAACAAAGCTTTGTACGTAATTATAATGTGTGAAGTATTAAAAAAGAATGGATTCTTGTCACTTGAAGATTTTCACTCAAATTCATCCCCTTTCACCCCATTAGAGCCACCCTCGAGCATCCCTGGTCAGTTTCGATGTCAGATTTGCACTCCACCGCCTCGAAATCTCCGGTAAGAAATTTCCACGTGATTTTTTTGGTATTTCGAATTTTTCAGTCAATTTCACGTCATAGAAAATATCCTCGGTAAGCTTCAATGTCAAATTCAAACTCGAAAACCCTCGGAAAGCCATTTCTACATAATTTTTTGTCACTTAGAATTTATCACTCAGTCACTCCTCCCACCTCGGTAGAGCCCCCACCGAGTATGGTAAGTACCAATATCAGATTTAGACTCAGCGATTTGAAAAACCGCCGAAAATAGATGTCCACGCGGATTTCACGGCTTTCTATCAATTTCTAAGATTTTTTATAAAGCTATGCGCCTTTGGATACATTTTATGCAACCTCCATTCAATTTTCAGTATGTGTAGAAATTTTTTATAACATTTTTTGCTAACAGTTATTTCAGGCAAACAGTACTTTACGGAACACTACAAAATATTTTGTGTGTGTGTGTGTGTGCGTGTGTGGGTGCGTCCGTGCGTGGGCGCACGGTGCGCTATGTTGTGTGGTTGGTTGTGTGGTGTGTGTGTGTGTGGTGTGTGGTGGTGGTGGTGTGTGTGTGTGTGTGGTTGTGTGTGTGTGTGTGTGTGTGGTGGTGGTGGTGGTGAGTGTGTGGTGATGTTGTTTGTGTGATGTGTGGTTGATGTGCTGTATATATATATATATATATATATATATATATATATATATATATATATATATATATATATATATATATATATATATATATATATGGGTATGTGTGTGTGTAGCGGCTGTAGTGCGTGAGTGTGTGTGAGTGTGAGTGCGTTGCGTCAAGTGCGTCTACGCATAGCGTGTGGTACATAGGTTTTATTCTCAAAATAGTACTTGAAAAATGAAAACGAAGAATTAACTTAGTAATAATTAAAAACACAATCGCCATAATAAAACAAAATGTTACATTATCAACAACTGTCAGTTAGGACGTTTTGTAGTGTAAGCCTTGTTTAAAGCGTATTTTAAATGTAGCTGACGAAGAAGAGGTTGCGCAAGGTAATGTGAACGGCATACACATACATCCACACATACACGCACACACTCACCCACGCACACATGCGCTCACGCACACACGCACACATGCACACACGCACACACGCACACACGCGCGCACGCACGCACGCACAAACGTACACACGCTCACACGCGCACACGTATACACGCGCACACGCACACACACACTCCGTCACACACGCACAAGAGCACACCCGCACAACCACGCAACCACACAACTACACAACCACACAACCACACAACCTCACAACCTCACAACCACACAACCACATAACCACACAACCACACAAGCACACAACCACACAACCACACAACCACACAACCACACAACCACACAACCGCACAACCACACAACCACAGAACCACACAACCACACAACCGTGTAACCACTCAACCACACATCCACACAACCACACAACCACACAACCACACAACCACACAACCACACAACCACACAACCGCACAACCACACAACCACACAACCACACAACCACACAACCACACAACCACACAACCACACAACCACACAACCACACAACCACACAACCACACAACCACAGAATCACAACCGCACAACCACACAACCACACAACTACACAACCACACAACCACACAACCTCACAGCCTCACAACCACACAACCACATAACCACACAACCACACAAGCACACAACCACACAACCACACAACCACACAACCACACAACTACACAACCACACAACCACACAACCACACAACCACACAACCACAGAACCACACAACCACACAACCACACAACCACACAATCATGCAACCACTCAACCACACATCCACACAACCACACAACCACACAACCACACAACCACACAACCACACTACCGCACAACCACACAACCACACAACCACACAACCACGCAACCACACAACCACATAACCACACAACCACACGCGCGCGTGCTCGCGCGCACGCGCATGCACGCACGCAACCACACACACATACAAAATAGTTTGTAGTGTTCCGTAAAGTACTGTTTGCCTGGAATGACTGTTGGAAAAAAATGTTATAAAAAATGTGTACACATACTGAAAATGAAAATCGAATGGAGGTTGCATAAAACGTATCCAAAGGTGCTTAACTTTATAAAAAATCTTAGAAATTGATAGAAAGCCATGAAAACCGCATTGACATCTCTTTCCGGCGGTTTTCCCGATCGATGAGTCTAAATCTGATATTCGTACTTACAATACTCGGTGTTGGCTCTACGGGGATGGGAGGAATGACTGAGTGATAAATTCTAAGTGCCAAAAATTATGCAGAAATCGCTTCCCGAGGGTTTTCGAGTTTGAATCCGACATCGAAACTTACCTGGGATGTTTTCTAGGACGTGAAATTGACTGAAAAATTCGAAATACCAAAAAATCACGTGGAAATTGCTTACCGGAGATTTCGAGGCGGTGGAGTGCAAATCTGACATCGAAACTGACCAGGGATGCTCGAGGGTGGCTCTAATGGGGTGAAAGGGGATGAATTTGAGTGAAAATCTTCAAGTGACAAGAGTACATTCTTTTTAATACTTCACACATTATTATTACGTACAAAGCTTTGTTATTCATAAACAAATTATTTAATATCACATTTTCAAACGTACTACTTCATACTCAGGTCAAACAGGCTTAGTAATTTTCTAGAAAACAATATCGAATGAATGAATGCGATTTCGAAGACATTTCTGGAGCACTGCGAATTATTCACTCTAATTCAGCTGCTCCCACCCCCGTAGAGTCATTCCGAAAATGGTAAGTTTCGATATGAGATATGGACTCGGCTACCTCGAAAATATTAGTTAATATATGGTCTATGAATTCTGCACAGAAACAAGTCTTTCTAGCTAATAATTTGGACATGTTGCTCTGTTTTGGAATTAGATTCAAATATACTTTATTTGTATTTTCGAAATGGTATATTTGCAAGAGCTTTATAAAATCAGTACAGATATTGTACATAAAACTAGAGTACAAAATGAATTTCGTGTTGGTTATCAAAAATTTTATTTTACATGTTCAATAGGTTTAAATTTACATACACACCAAGGCGATATTAATAGGCTAATGGTATGTTTTTTTCTGTTCAGGTTCTTTATAATCTTTAGTTTCTTCTCCTAAACAGTAAACAATACAAAGATACAAATCAAACGTTTTCTTACTTAGATCTGTTTCACATTTTGTTTGTTCTATACATTTTTTAGCGATTTCTGGGGTTACTCCCTCTGCTTGTCTTACAATCTCAGCTTCACTGAATTCTCCAGTTCCGGCATCCATAATATTTAACTTTTCGGCCACACATTTAAGGTAACCTTTAAGTGCACTATCGTTGGTGTATTCCGTTTCTAACATTGTTTTATAAGCTACAATCGAATTCACTTTTGCACGAGCGACGCATTCACTGAAATGTGGATTCAATGTTTTACTCCAGGATTGCCTCATGTATAGTGGGACTACCTAAAATGAAAAGCAAGTATTTAAACTAAAAGAATTTGAATGAGGAGTACCTGAATAGCTGACGTGCATAAAATGCAAGATAAAAGAAGGATAACCTTTACTTTCATTGTAGTAAATGAAATTGAATGAAGTATATACAAATGATCGCATTTTATACACTCGTTTCTGTATAGCACTAATCAGTGTTTTTGTTATATAAATAATTTTAGGCGTGTGGTAGTAGTAAACAAGTTTCGCATTTCTTGAACGTGCCAATGGCTTTTTACTAAAATTGTGGTTATTATAATACTTTTTCAACTTATTGGCCAATTTGAAGTAGTGGGTTAATTTTGTCGGCATTTCTTCGCATCCTTGTTAGAAAATGGCACATTAATCACAGATTCAATTCAAACTAATAAGTAGATGCATTAGTAGTTTGCTTCTTTTTATGACAAAAAGCATAAAGCGTTGAAAACCAATCTCAATTGTGACAGTAACTACAGAGTACTGCATAAAAGGTTTAAAATGAACCTGAATTTAAGAAGGGCTCCAACGCTGAACTTAATGGTGATCGAAAGATTTCTTTAAGCTGATTTCAAAATAATTAGAAAACATTACTAGCAAAAACAGAACTTTAAAATTTTACAATCAGCTTTAGTACCTTGGACAAGACAACTCTAGTGCGATATATATTATTTAGAAACTGAAAAATAAAATATGGAAACACTTTTTAATATATTTAAGTTATACTACATAATAATTGTGTGCGCACACGCGCATGCGCACGTGCACGTGCACGCGCACGGGCACGCATACGCACACGCACACGCATACGCACACGCACACGCACACGCACACGAACACGCACACGCACACGCACAAGCACACGCACACGCACGCGCATGAACACGCACACACACACACACACACACACACACACACACACACACTATATATATATATATATATATATATATATATATATATATATTCCCAAAATATAGCTTTTGTTTGCCCGGAATAACTAAATTTAGAAGTACTGCCTGGATGGAGATGCGGTTCGGCATCGTGTTCAAAAAATATTAGAAAAAAAGTCTACATATACTGAAAATGAAAATTGATTAGGGATTGTATAAAATGTATCTAAAGGTGCATAACTTTTTAAACTAAGTGAATGCTAGTTCATTACTGGACTTTCTTGCAAAATGCTAAACAATATATTAGGTAATTTAGAAATATTCAACTGTTTTAGATACATTTAATAAAAACCAAAAACTGATTCTAATAAACCCCCCTTTCCAAGACATCCAGACGTCATGGCCGATCTTGACACTTGGCGAAACGTTGTAAAATGAGCTAATAAGTCGATTAAGCGATAGTGAAAGAAAAGTCGATTGCATAACCTTCTTTACCTACATGTGTATATGTAAGTTAAAAGTTAAAAGCAGATATCTCGCTTATCTTTCAAAGTAACTGGATTTTAAAGCAAATTTCGGTCCCTTTCAAGTAAAGTAAGAATATGTGTATGTTATACCAGCAATACCAGGAATGTTTTCATTTTTCGGAAAAACAGGCAGTGTTTTCATCAGGATAATATCATTTTATTAGCGCAAATGAACAAACCTTATTTCCAAAATCCCAAATTTGTAACCAAAGTAGTTAGAAAGTTATAATAGTATCAATATTAAATATTTGAAAATTCATATTTCCTATACTAGTAGCTTTAGAAGAAGTATGTTAGTTGCATTAATAAGAGTGGCTGGTTGTATAGAAAATATAAAAAGCAAAAAAAAATGCTTTGAATAAATCAATTTCGAATAATTGCTTAAAGTTGACTCCTTAAATGTAGAAAAATGTGTACAATAATTTATTGCATAAAAAAATTTCTTTAAAGAACCTTTATTTAACTACGAATATCTATTTCCAATCCTTTTATATGTTGAACTGTATCGAAAATATATATTTGTACAAAAAAAATGTATATGTGACTGTAACTGTGGTCATATTCAATTTTGAAAGTTTTAAAAAATTGCAAAAAATTGGATTTCATGCTAGACATTGATGACCTGAATTTCAATTTTCTATACAGCGATTTCCACCAAATTTTTTTGCATTAAAAATGTTTCACTCAAAGTCTCTCCCATCCCCGTAAAGCGACCCCCGAGCATCGTAAATGTCAATATCAGATTTTGACTCAGCGACCTCAAAAACTGCCATGAAGCGATTTCCAGGTGATTTTCACGGTTTTTTATCAACTACTAGAATTTTTCATAAAATTATGCACCTTTAGATGCATATTGTGTACACGATCCGAGCTGTCCTTCAAAATTTAATTATTTTTATCTAGTTTACCTGGTCTATTAATAGAACTGAGATATTTCAGCAGTAACTCCATCCATATCATTTAAGCTACCGTAGCCACAAACACAAATTCATAGACCCTAAATTGTGAGGTTTAGGTTATACCTCGCATAACCTAAGAAGTGATAGATATTTTAGTATTCGGCAACTTACTTGGATCGATTCGTCCACAAAAGTTTCGAACCAAGTACGTGTGCGAACAATACTAAACTTCTATGATGAATTCTCTTCACTACGGACCAACTGCTTGTGCTACTTTTATTTACTTCTTATATATCTTATCGTTGAATAACATTCAACGACCTTACTGATGATTGTAAGGTCTATGAGTAATTGTTATCCCGAAAGCTGCGAGAAACGATTTTTTCTTTCTCTAGCTTTTAATTGTACCTACTTATTAATTGTTGGTGTACTCCATAAGGATGCTGGTAACAACACATATATTAAATACAAACTAACGCGCCGTGGTAGTGGAGATCGCAAGAGCAAAAAAAAAATCACTGGAAGAAAAAGATAACGGTATCCAAATAATTAGTAGGGTAAACTGGGGATAGATGCCTATGATAAGTTGTTTTGTTCGTAATTGCCAAAACAATTACTTTTAACAATTTATTTTTGACAAATTTGGTTAAATATGCATTTATGTTGATGTTTATTTGGTAGAAAGAGACTACGTTATGACATCTGGACGAAATTAAGGCAAAGTGTCATTAACTGCACTTTGAGGATACATGCCAAAGTCATGGGATAGGTTCCAGGAGCATAAGGGATAGATGCCAATATTATGGTATAGATGCCAATAACAGAATGTAATTAGGTAAAGCAAAATAAATTTATTTTTACTCCTTTATTAGAAAAAGAACAAAATCAGAAATTTTAAAAATACCTAAATTTAATTAAAAAATTTGATGATTTTAATCTTCATAACAAATTTTTTTCTTCACTTCTTTACGTTTTTTGTTTTTTCCGCAGTTGTTGACATCTATTACCATATAGCGTACAGTTTTCGTGCAGCCATTGTTCACAGTCTGTACAAAATATCCAGTCAACAGATTCCATAGTTTCGTAATAATTTTCTAAACATTCTACACAGTTTTAATCTTCTTCCTTGTCTTCTTTCTTCTTTGCTGTCGATGCTAGTTCTTTGCCCTTCTTAGCTTTTGCTTTCTGAACGTTTTTACCTCTCTTAATGACAGTTTTTATTTTAGATGTGGTTGGAATTTCCGCATCTTCTTTCGATAATGCTACATTTTCAGTTTTTGGCGGAGGTATAATTGTTATGTCGTGAATTAGGATTTTTGCACCTTGTTTCCTTTTTGATGCGTTAATGGGAATTTTTGGTACAGGTGCAATATCAAACAGCACTTTGGAAGGTGCTTCAATTTCATTAGGACAAGTTATGGTTTTGCCTGGCGATGTATTTGCATTCACTTTAACATCGTTTTTTTGCTCCTGAGTGGAGCTATGATCAAGTTCTACCTCATCAATATTATTGGAAGTTTCTTCATCTTGTTCTATTGTAACATCATCAAAAGCGAATAAATAGTTTTCATCGTTTTCTAAGAACTCGAGATCTGGAGTAACATTGTCAGCTAGCGAAACTTGAGCATTATCAGAGATTTGGAAAAAGTAGGCAGGTAAAATATTAACATTAAAAGGATAGATGCCTGTGGCTTTAAAGCCAGATATTCCATTTTCCGTTGTGGTTGCTCTCTTCCAAGCATTGCCTATTAATTTTCCAATGTCGTCTCTGTTAATAGTCCTATGCTGATTAACCATCATCCAGTTTCTTGTCTAAAATAATCTTTAAGAGGCTTAAAAAAAGAACGGTCTAATGGCTGTAGAGCTTGGGTGGTGTGACTTGGCAAACACAGCAATACATCATTTTCATCTGCAATTTTTAATAAGTTATAATTTTTGCAGTGAGATGCGTGGCCATCCATTATTAAAATAACAGGGCCATTTGGTTTTCTTGGCAAAAAAATAGTCTTAAACCAGCATAAAAACAATTCAGAATTTATGTAGGAAGACTTTTTATTCATATATATATATATATATATATATATATATATATATATATATATATATATATATATATATATATATATATATATATATATATATATATATATATATCTGAGCCGGGAGGTAACCCATCTAGCCGATGTGTGTATTTTCTCACACCTTTCATGATTAACACTGGAGGTAAAAAATTACCTTCTGAATTGACGCACGCTATTAATGAAATACTTTCGCCTATTTCTGTAGGAGTAAGATTTCGTACGCATTTACTTCTCTTCATGGCAACTACTTTTCCACGTGTTTATTAGTTGAATACCTGTTTCATCCACATTGAAGATGGCATGCGGCTTATCCAACAAGTTGTTTTTTTGAAGGGTAGAATGCAGTAAATCATAAAATTTTCTCACATCTTCTCTGTTCAGTCCTTGGGCGCGTGCTAAAGACAACCCTTCACTTTTTCTAATCGATAGTTCCGTGTTTCGTTCCATAAAAAATCTAAACCAATGATCCCCAGCTGACTGTTCTAGAACGCCTATTTCGCCAAAAATATTTTCTTTCCCCAGACTTTTGGCAAAATCAAAGGTGATATGGCGGACAATCTGAGGTGTTAGTGCAAATCCTACTTATTGCAGTCGCTTTATGTGCGTAACTACTCGTTTTTCGTTTTCAAACCCAAGCCCAGGATGTTTTCCCATCGTTATTTTAGACGTGTTATTGCTCTGAAGTCTTCTCTTCAATGTTCGGTATGGAATTCCGTACATTTTGCTCGCTTTGTTGATGTTTTGTGATTTCTCTTGAATTTGCCTTATTGCTGTTTTTAAATCATCTTCGGTCCAAGAGCCGCGGCTCGATTTTCTGGAGTATTTTCGAGGCATGGTTTTCCCTAAAACAGAATTTGCTTAAGCTCTTAAAAACATCAAATCCTTGCTGATATTTTTTATACAGCTAAAATTCTTGAATAAGTAACTTTACCCAAAGATTTGCACTTCTAGATATTCAAAACACCCGCCCTTTATATAGAGTTTCTATTCACTATAAAAGTGGCATCTATCCCCAGTAATTTTTAGGCAACTATCCTCTACTTGTTTATATGATGGGATAGATGCCAACCCACGAATTTATTTAATTGGTTCATTTTGGCGAAAAATTCGTGCTTTAGGCAGAACCTCACTTCTCACAATAGCAATATAAAATTAAAATTTACCTCGGAATATACATTCAGGAAATGAGATTCATATTTCTCGGAAGTGGTGCATAGTCGAGAGTTACTACTGAAACTGGTACTTACCGGTTAACACTTTAATTTATGTTCTGGATGTTATTATGAAGAGACCTATGATGCACTGCGTTTAATTCTTAGGTGACTAATAATGGCCAAATGTGCAAGCGCGATCTAACATATCGTTTTGGCTAAATTGGTACATCGGCATCTATCCTCAATAGGCATCTATGCCCAGTTTACCCTAACAGACATATAAAAACGAAATAAATTTTAGTTGAAGTTAGATAATTTCATTAAGCAAATATGTAGTGTTTGATGTTTGGATCTAGTCTTATACCCTTGTTGCATATGTGGAAGTATAGTATGTTTGGTATCGTATCATAATGTTTAAAAATATTTTGCGATAGAAGGCCGGACCTATGGTAGTAAGTGAATGGTGTATTAAATTTATAAAATACGAAAACACAAACAATAAGCTTGTTATCGGAATTTTCAACGAAAGATTCTTAAAAACACATTTTGAATTCAAGTTGCCCAAATTAAATATTTCCCCTGTATTTCGAATTTTTTGTCTGAAAGTGCGTTGCCTTTCTTATCTAATAACAATACGAACGAAACAGAACATCAAGGTGAAATAATATATTTAAAACATTCATGCCAGGAAATAATGTGACTTATTCAATAAATACATCTTGGTCATGTACCAATAAAGAACACTTGTTTACTATTATTACACGAATAAAATTTACTAGATAATAATTATAAACGATCCAAGCATATAACAAACATGGTTCAGTCGTATACAAAATATTAAAAATGTGTTTATTTCGATGTACTTGCAATGTTTATAGTAACTACAATGAACATGATGTTTATATTCTTTGTAGTTGCTTGTTTATGGATAGTCTCTGCATGTTAGGCAACCTTGAGACAAATTAATGTGTTCACATTTTACTAATTGTTTGTACACAAGCAATTCGATTGTAGCGTATAAGATAGTTTTACAAACGGAATGCATTAATGCAAACTCACTTAATTGTTAAATGTATTCGCGAATTTAATTTATGCTGCAACTGGAAAATAGGAGGCTAAACTTATAAGGAAGGTGGCAGGATGCTAGGAGTTGCCAAAAAATGTATAGAACAATTAAAAGATGAAAATGATCTATGTAAGAAAGAGTTTGATTACTTTGAATGTGCTCTTTGTTATTTAGCAGCAGAGATTATCGATTATAAAGAACTAAACTAGAAACAAAGAAACTTAACCATTAGTAATATTTCTTCATTTACATGATTCAATAGTAAAGAATACTTTCTTTAAATACAGAGACATCCATTAATTTACAAGAGGGCAAGAAAGCAGAGATGAGAGATCAATTATTGACTATGTACTAATTTTGTAGTTGTAGCAGAAATGAAGGCAGATGTAGAAGACAATAAGGAAAGCAGAGTAACAGACCGAAAGAAAATATACAAGGAACTACAGACTACAAGATAAAACAATAGCAGCAAGGTATGAATAAGGAATAATACTAATTTAGCAAAAATGGGAAAATAGTAGATAGTACAGATATAGAAGAAAATGTGGAAAATATTTAAAAACATTACTATTGGAACAACTCGAGAGGTTTGTGGTGTGGTAAAATAGAATAGGCATAAGAAACAAACATCTTGGCGGACAGATGAAATTAAACAAGACGTTAAGATTAAAAAGATCAGATGGTTAGTATACCTAAGAGAGCAAACAGAAACAAAGCGTGAATATTACAAAGAGCAGAGGTATAAATTAATGAATTTAGTTAAACAAGCAAAACAAGAAACATGGGAAGATTTCGGGATTAAATTGAGGAGAGATAGGAAAGGTAATCAAAGCTGTTCCACAGAGTCCTAAAAAACGTAAGAGGAGACAAAACCGTGAATAATCTAGTGATTGCAAACGAAGCGGGAGAAATATTGACTAAAGAATCGAAAATTACCTCGATGGAGGTAATATTTCCAAAGTTTACTGAGCAGCGAATTGACAACTGAGCAACAAAGAAAGGAAGACCAGGAAATGCAACAAGGAGAAAGAACAGAATTAAATGAAGAGAAAGAAATTAATAAGAATTGATAGATGTAATCAAAAAGCTAAAGATAGGTAAAGCACCAGGGGAGGACAAAGTTACAAGCGAAATGGTTAAAAACTTGGGAGATGAAGTGTGGAAAGAAAAAGTACCGAAAGATCGAGAAGTAGGACTTATAGTACCACTTCACAATGAAGGCGACAGAAATGACTGTAGGAGTTACAGAGGTATAATCTTATTAAGCACGACAGTAAAGATTTTTGAGAAAATAATTGAAAATAGATTAAGGAAACAAACTGAACCAAAGCTATCTGACACTCAAAGTGGATTCAGGAGGAATAAATGTACGTTAGACCATATGTTCATGATAAAAGAGATTATAAACAGAACATTGGCAAGGAAAAGAAAAGTATATATAGCATTCTAGATATGGAAAAGGTTTTCGATAAGGTAACGAGAGTGAAAATATGGAAATCCCTAGACAAAAATAATGTAGATCCGAAAGCATCCAGAGTAATAAAGTGTTTATACAAAACAACGAGAAACGGTGTAATAAGCAAAAAAAAACGGTGCCAAATCATCTGCCATAATGCGTTCCAAAATTGATCATTAGCACACAACACCTGAATATTAGTCATATCGGATTTTGAATTGTTTAATTTTGACGAATGACTTATACTTAGCGATCTTAAAAACCTTCAATACCCGACTCTTAAAAAAATTGGTTGATAAATTAAATAAACACGATAATCCCCCATTTTTGATGCGCCATTTTGAATTTTTAAATTTTGACAAACGATTTATACTTATCAATCTTAAAACCCCCAATAACTGACTTTCAAAAAAATCGGTTGATAAATTAGCAAATGCACAATTTTGTACCCTAAAAACGGCGCGCCACTGGTTATTATATATTTTTTTAATTTTGATTCTATATAAAAAAGTAATGGTTTATTTTTTAATTATGTAACTTTTTAAAATTTTAAGCAATGAATTTTTTTGATTTTCTAATCCCCTAAAAATTCCCTGCCACTAATTTGATTTTGCTTATTAACGAACTTGACCTAGATTTTATGGCAAAGAATTGTTGTACCTAATTTCATATGGATAGCTTTAATGGTTTAAAAGATATTCCGCACACACAGACAAACAGACACACAGACAGACACGAAATTTTTTTTCTAAAAACTTTTTTTTTATCGACAGCTTTAATGTTTCAAAAGATATCGCACAGACACAATAAGACACGAGATTTTTTTTTTCTGAAAATGTGTTTTTCTTGTTGTTTAGGCCACAAAACGTCAAGAAATGCAAAAAAGTGTTTGAAAAAATATGAGAAAGCAATAGATTTTATCTGAAGGTTTTGTCACGAAAAAAGGAGTAAGTCAAGGGGGAAGCCTGAGCCCTTTACTATTTATAATGTTTATGGATGAGTTAATTAAAAGTTAATTAAAAAGTCAAACCAATATTTTTAGGGGACAGAAAGTTGGAAACAGTGAGTATCTTGAATGCCCCTTTGCAGACGATATTGCGATTGTAGTAGGAACCGAAAGAGGTTTACAGAATAACACCAATGTTTATAATACTGTATTAAAAGAAAATGGAATGAGTGCAAATAAAAGTAAGAGTGAAGTAATGGCTAAATCAGAGGAAATAATACAAATACACATAAGAGTAGAGGGAGAATTAATAGAACAAGTGGATAATTTTCAATATTTACGGACTAATCTGGAACGAACAGGAAAACAGGATATAGAAGTAAATAGTAAAATAAGCAACGCAAGCATAGCATACCACGCGTTGTCAGAATGTCTCATAAATAGGAAACAAGTGTCAATACATACAAAAATGAAAGAGTACAGGTCGATATACAGGTCTATCCTGACATGGATGTGAGGCGTGGGTGTTATCTGAGAAGGAGAAAAGGAAAATCATCAACAAAAATGAAATAATTGCGAAGGTTTTCTTGGATGCTGATGTGCAGGATTCTATGTAAATGTTATTTTATTGACATTTGGGAAATTTTAAGTGCTCAGCTAATTTTGATGAAGTTTATGAAAAGTTGTCCTTTCCCACAGGTTGATTAATACATTTTTAAATCTTACTAATCCATATGTATTTAATAAAAGTTAATTGATATCGTTTCTTGTAAAAACATTTGATTTTTTGAAAAGCTACGTGCTTTGGGTGTTTTGAGATGTCTACATATTCATTAATCAAGAAAATTATTTTGAGCAAGGTAAGCGCACACCGTAATCTATTGGGGGACTTCAAAACTCCTTAATTTTGGCACCATTAGTTTCCAACAACGTTCTTTCGGATATCCTATGATATGTGTCTGTCCGCTTTGGAAATTAAAATTAATACAGATGGATAGTATAAAAATGTATTAGATTACTAATTAGAAAAAAAATTTCGGACCATCAAGAATTTTCAGAGTATTACACCGTTTTCTAAATTTAGAGGCAGTTACCAATGTCTGAACAGATATATAAGAATTCGATCTCAGTGAGACCTACGAGAGGTGCGATAACGTTATTGCTGCTATGCTCTATAATTTGAAGCCGGTGAGGCCGTGCAGTACTTTTCAAACAAAACTCATAAGATGTTAACTTTAATTTGGCGCCACTAACTCATAACTACATTCGCCTACCCTTGAGCCAGAAAGTGCTGAAAATGGAAGCTCAGTTTCTCTCACTATCTCATCATTTACTTGACTTTACTCGCTGTTTTCATTACTTTACTCCAGTAATTAAATAAATGTTTACTCAACTCAAAATAATACAGTTTATTCAATAGCACACACAACATTCATGTTATTTGCGGTTAATAATCCTCCACAAACTAAAACCAAAGAAAAATAATTGTACCTGATTCCCAATTATATACATTTGTCTCTTTTGCGACGCCTTGTATATACAAAACTCGACTATAGACGCAGTTCTCGCTTTTTAATTACTTAAAATTACAATCCAATTCTCAAAACTAGCGAGATCTCAATGAAATTCTTAAAAAACTGCAACTTAGAAAAATAGTTCTGCAAATATTCTTGATGCTACTTGTAATTATTATAAGATGGTTGCTTGGTTTTTAACTGTTTCTTATTTACTTTTGCTTTGCATGACATTTATTTTACCTAGAATGAGTTTTAATATTGAACTAAATGATAGCTGCATGCGATTTATACTATTAACTATGATGCTTTATTTTTATTTTACAAAGAGTGAAATTTTTCGTTGCAATAATGCTTGGTGGTGGTATAAGATAGATAATTTTAATAATGAAGATTTCCGACGTGATATTCGAATTTTGGTGAGTTGATTAATATCAAAACAACATCTACTAATTATTTTATTCAACGGACACACTGACTGGACGCTGAGTATCAACCTAAATAATGATTCGTAACTGAACATCTTATTTTTACTTGCAGTATACAGACGATGTTTCTTAATTCCAATACTCAGTGCAATTATGAATTCCAAACGATTAAGATCACTAACCTTTTTTCACTGCTGAGTATCGCCCACTCGAAATGTACTTGTGGTTCGCTAACGGTTCTCTAAGGTATATTCGAACTTCGATACCTTCATCAATGAAATAATCCTCCGTACAATTGTCCACTTCCCAATCTACACCAAACAATTGTGTGGATTATGTTACTTATCCTAATACTATGTACAATGAAAATAATAAACGCCCAAAACGAAATATGAAATCAAAGTTATCGGAAATATCCAAATCGTACAACGTATATTCAACACAAAAACCGAAAGCCGAAAAAAATTCTATGGGAGAGAACAATTTAAGTAAGTGAATATTTATTCTATATAAATTATCTTCGTCGAAGGGTTTTCAAGTGAAGATGCTGCTTCTCGTGGATTGTAAAGGTTTTGATCCACGTACTTGACAGAATATAGCATTCACAATAACTCAATCCGATATACCTACCCGCCGAGTAATTATGGCTTAAGCCATTAACCGAATTAACTCTTAATAAAGCAGTTAATTGTCATAAATTATTCCCTTAATAAATTTTGCAGCATTTCTCAAGACGGCCGTAGAGAAAAATAATTTATCACCAAAAGGTGATCGAAAATTGTCCTATATAGATAAATATTGAACATTGCCTCATTGGGACATAATCGAAGAAGGTTTCGACTTTCCTATCAATTTCTTTACCAAATTACAGAAACCTGTATTTTTAATAAACTCTGAGGTATATACTTTTTTTAATTCCTATGACGATGACGATATTAATTACAAACTTCCTAATTCTTTGACTCTCTCACAACTTTTTGAATTTTCATATTTACATTTACATAATTGTTTCCTAATTACATTATTGACTACTAACTTCTGTTGACTTTTACTATGTTTAATATATATGTTCAATGTAAGGATTAGTTTTTTTTAATCTAGAATGTGTCATGTGTGGTTGAGATTTGCCGTAGATTCTTTTTTTTTCCAAATATTTAAATTATCCGTAGAATTCTAAATTAAAACGAGGTTACCGGGAATTCTTATTTTAAAATCGTTAACGCAATTTCGAAAGGAATTAAATTTGGTTGAAAAGAGTGTTTAAGTAACATAGTATGTATGGGTATAAAGCTGTCTGTATTGAACGAAAGGTTCAGTCGCGGTCATATAGTTTTAGATTTATTTTTATTTTGTGTACCAGTGCACTTATATACGGAATTATTGTTGGTGGAAGTATAGAAAATTTATTTGAATAACAGGGTCTCTTATTGAAAAACAGAATATATGTGCGTGACTCAATTCTAGGTATTTTCTTGGGAAGCATCCACTGTCTAGTTTGTGTACATTTCTGGTATGTAAGATTTTTATGCGACGATTAAGAAGGATAACGTGAATTTGTGGGGAAAGGGTGCATCATTTAATTAACTTAAGACGTTCTATTGTACGTCGCTGTGAAATGTGTATTGAAAAGAACGATTTACATTTTGAACAAAGTGTCTAATTTTATTATACTAGTGTTATTGTTATTTATTTATAAATCGTTATTGCTAAGAATTCTCATTAATTTCACAATTATTAATAAAGTATTGTTACAATAATAAATAAGGATTGTTAAAATTAGTGTACTAAACAGATTTCAATTTACAAAAGTCTTGTATTTGAGTATGGCTTGATACAGTGTCGGTTCTTTAAGGAGCATATATATATATATATATATATATATATATATATATATATATATATATATATATATATATATATATATATATCATATGGTTTGTTGAAATTTGATGACCGTGAAATTGCCCTACTGTGAGCGGTGTCAGGGAGATACAGGAATATTGGTGTCCACCAAAAGGGTCAATTGCACGAGAACTTCCCTATATCTGTGTATAAAGGAGAGGGAGAGTTTAAAGTGATCAATTGTGAGAATTAACGTAATTACTTTCCTACGTTTATTTTTTTTTGTTGATGATTTTAATAAAGTGCTTTATATGTATTCGTCAGGCGGATGAATACGCTTTCCTTTGTGTAGAGTTTTGCATAGGAGCCCTTCAAGCTATTAAGTTAATTTTACAAAAGTGTATTCACCCGCGTATTACGTATATCATTTCATACTGTGTTTTATCTTATTCTGAATATCGCACACATTTACGTATTGCGAAAATTTGTCAAATTTTCGTTTTCCATGATATTACTATTATTCCTTTTGGTGTTAATTAAAGTTTAAAGTATTTAAGGTAGATAATTTTGGGAATTTGAACCTTGTAATAGTCAACCTGATTTAACGATTAGATTTTACCAAGAAAGATTGCGTTTTACTCCCTTCACGAAGTGAATTGAACGTGTTTTGACAACTGTATCAATACTCTGTGTATTTTCCTTTGTCACCGCGTTATTATTATTTACATGGTGCCAAATCTAAAAGATAAGATATTTTGATTACGTTCAAGTTACCGAGTGATTTATTTGTTTTATGGAAATTGATGATTTATGCAACTTTACAGCGGCAACATTCAATTATTTTCTTATATTTTGGTGAAAGTTTTAACGCAATAATTTGTGAGAGTTTACTCTATTAGATTATTTGCTATTTTTGTTTTTTTTATAATTTTATTTTAAGATATAACGTTTTAACGTAACGTAAATATGGAGTAAACAAGATAGTTGACCGATCAGCTCGTCTGTTTACTCGTCATTTTGTTACGATCACGTGCAAATATTTTGAAGTTTTGCAGGAAACGCCGGACCAAGGATGTTAATTTACTGATTCGCCTGGTTATGCGGCAAAGGCAAACAAGTTCTTTTTGTTTGTTTGGAACTGTGAATTATTCTCATTCAGGTATTTCGACACCCCGTGTTGCGTTTTGGGTGAATGATTGGATTTTTTCTCTCAATTGAGAAATTATTGCACTGATAGGCAACACACTTTCATTTAGTTAGAAGTTAAATAAACGTGGCAATCAAATATTTGACGGCCTGCGCCACATTTAAAAGTTTCGATAAAGGGGAGAACTGTAATTGGTGAAGAAGGAAAGTGTTTAATTAGGCGATCTTCCGTTCGCTGTTGGAGAACGCCATTTTGGTCAAGTACGTACTTCGGAAAACTGTACATTTGAAGAATGTACTGTAATTTTACAGATCTACATAATAAAGTTACTTTCAGCATTGTATTGGTTCCAATTCTCTAACTATATAAAAACTTATGTTAGATTTAATAGTTAGTCTTTCGTTTGTACGGATGTAAAGTTTCCAAAGAAAAAATTACATGCGTTCTCATACATCTACAAGAGGTGAGTTGTTCTTTACATTTATTGCACCCTTCAGGTTATTATTTAGATACATAAAGTTTTTTACAATTATTACTCGACTCGTAACTAAAACATTTATTTCTATAGGTTTTTTGGTTTTAATACCTTTCTTTACTTACGGCTCTTTTGGGTTTTATGTTGAAATTGATCCTTCGTGTGTACGTTGAATACTTCGTGAAACCGGGAGTTGCCCAGTTGGTAAAGTAGTACTCCAGCGAAGTATAAGTGGTAGGTTCAAATCCCAATCGAGGTAATCTTTTTCTGTATGTGCTTTAAAAACATTCCAATTACGTAATTTACATGTGAACGTCAGTTAGTTCCTTAAAAACAAATAACTCGTATACGCTATTTATATGGCTCCCTCCACCGCATTTCGCTCTGACCTAGATACTTAGATTCTAAACACATATATAAAATTTGAATGCAATCGCTACTCAAGTTTACTATTATCGCGGCTACTAATAAATCCAATCTGTCCCTATTACTTTTTGTCCTGTCTTACAACTTCGCCACCACAAGAAATCGGTAAAATTTCTTTAGGTGCTAAAGACTTATGCTTCACCTGAATAGAATCTCTTTTCGATTTTTTTGGGGTTATTGCGATAGAAAGAAAGCCACATTTACCCTTCTTACTCCTTACCCCACAGATCTATTTCTACCAAAAGTCAATGGGGTCTTAATATTTAGATTATTAATAGTTATATGATATTCGATAAAATCGTTTTTCAAGCCTTTGGATTATCGTGTCCCAAAGGTTCATCACAGACACGCGCACGCATTTTTTTCAATTTTTGGACTCAGGAGACCTCAACGATGACGTGAGCCATTCAGTGGTTTCTTCGAAACCAAACAACAAATGAGTTAGTAGACAGACATGCACACATCCTCTCCGAATGTTCCTATAAGCAAAAAAGTGGAAACTTTATTAATATTTCTTTGGTTTCCAAAAGTATATTTCAACATTTTCGCCACGCTTTCCTAAAGTAATTCCGATATGTTTGGAAAGTAAAACATGGATATATCTGAAAGAAAATTTTTTTACCTTTTACTTTCATTTAACCCGGTAGGGAATAGAAAAAATTATTTTGTAACTAATTTGTGAATGGTGCATGTGTTTGTGTGTGAGTAAACAACATTTTGGAAAAACTATAAAACCAAAGAACAGTCGCATTAAAAGATTTTCGGTATTTGGGGATATCGTGCAAAAATGTTCGTGAGGTTATTCACCCGAATAGTTAACTTTGGTTGCTAGAGAATTATTTTTTTCCAATATTTTTCAAAAACTGGTCCAATAATTTTTATTAAAGACAAAATTTACAGCTAAAGTTTTATTTGTGAAAGTTTAAGAAAGGAACTTTGCTCTGATGTTCTTATAGACCACAAAGCATACGCAATTCCCTATCAAACAATTTTGTTTAAATAAGCTCATGGAATCATGTTATTGCATATAGCATGTCAAATATGTAATTTTCCGATATAGTGCTCTTGAACTAAAATATTGCTCATAAAATTTCTTGTACGACTGCACGGTTACTTTTCCATTCTACCGGTATCACGAATTTACATACATGCCTTCACAGAAAATGGTTTAATTTTTCGGTAGTGCATTATTTCGAAAAATTACATAATTATAGGCAATAAAATCTACTATATGACGGCGTGTTTAGTTTTCCATCCGACTGTTATTACGAACTTTTCTCGCCAAATTCACTTCACCATGTTACAGGTCAAAATAGACAAATAACGGTCAAAATTCAGACGGTATGATCAAACACAGTTGACTGAAGCTGTAAGAATGGAATGGTCCTATGGAGTACTTTAAAGGACTATTTCGCCAAACATGAAACAGCAGCTTGTACTCAAATAGTTAAATTATGGCGGTCATTTGCTCTTACAGCTGAAATGAAAGTCAAACTGTTCAATTATATAAAAGAACTAGAGTTCGGTCTAACCCTTGCAAAAATTTGTGAAGTTGCTTTTCAGTTATCCAAAGCTGTAGGAAGAGAAAAATTTCTCAATCCATAGGGAAATAGTGCCAGTAAATGGTGTTGGGAAGCTTCAAAAAATATATAATTTGTCTTTGAGGACCCCCAGAAAATCTAGCGGGTTACAAGGCATGCGTGGCCATCTTTGAAATAGTTCAAGACTTCTGCGCTAAAATTGAAGGGCTCCTTGATACCTTGGGCATCAAAGACAATACAGACAGAATCTGTAACTGTGATGAGACGGGTCTGTTTTGTGTAGTTAGGTCTACAAAAGTTGTTATGGGGATAGGTAAGCGCTACGTTTACAAGAGAACCTGTGCACAAAGAGGTGAAACACACACTTTGTTAGGGTGCATTTCTGCGCGCGCGCGCGTGTATGTGTGTGTGTGTGTGCTTATAGCACGTGGATACCATCTCTCATAATATTCGGACCAACTTCTATTTTCCTTTCAATGCAAGTTACATCCAAAGTTTCTGCACTAAGAACATAAACAATCCCTTCAAGAAATGTTGCAACTTATCCTGCGCAAAGCGAACAAATTTCTGACAATGCACTTGCATCATCCAGGTTAACAAACAAAGCAATTGAAGATAGACCTGCATCTCCAAACCAAACTCCCATATGCAAAACAGACAGTATTCTGGTCGTCCCAACATCATCAGAAGCAGCAGAAGAACATATTCTGAAGATGCAAGAATGGCGCTAAATGGGTGCCGTGCTCACTTTGTGCTGTTCCATATCGTACAAAATGTCAGAAGACGGGCTCGGGAGATGAAACATCCGAGTGTTTCATGTATGGTAATTGATGTACGGCTGTCCACTGATTCAAATTATTAGAAAATGATTTAGTCCTTAAAGTTAAAATACAACAGATATATTCGAAATTGTTCATGTTTTTATTAAATCTAGTAGCAATTGTTTACTATGCGTAGTTTAATCAAGTGACGATACTGTGCAAGTGGAGAAAAATTCCGATAATGTAAAAATACCACGAACATACCTCCCATTACCCTATGTATCTTACGAGATCTAGCGTGTCGTTAGATATTTTAAATTGTAAATTTCTTCTAGTACCTTTAAAATAATTAACCACCCATAAAAAGAACAATCTCCAAGTAAACTATTACATTATTATAAGTTTTGTTATAAACGAATAAGTTCAAAAGTAATTATGTAATTTTAAAAATTATTATTAATTTATTAAATACATAAACAAAAATTTTACCTCGAGTAGGATTTGAACCTATGACATGTACTTTGCTAGAGGACCGCTCTAAACCAACTAAGCTATCTAGATACAAGCTCCAATCGATATAAATTTTGTCTTTATGTATATAGAACTGATGTAAATTATAAATATAATGAGATTACAGTCAAATTACTTGTATTAATGGAAAGTGAGCCTGTAATATCGCAAGGATTCACACATACCAAAGAAACATGACTAATATTAAATTATTATAAGTTTTGTTATGAACGAACAAGTTCAAAAGTAAATATGTAATTAAAAATTATTATGCATTTATTAAAACATAAATAAAAGTTTATCTCGAGAAGGATTTGAACCTACGACATGTACTCTAGCAAAGTATATATTGATGGTTCAAATCCTACTCGAGGTAAATTAATCATAATTTCTAAGTAAACCAATTTAAAATAAGTTAAAACATGTTTCTAAGCATTTTTGACATTTATTTATTTTAAAGTAATTAAATATCTTTGAAAATGAATATTATTTAAGCACATAATCCTCGTTTATTGTTTTATCACAAACACAACTCTTGAGTACTAAAACAAAACATGATCTAATACGCCAAACAAAATCACTTAAAATACGCTTAATCCTAGTTTATCTTATCCATTGCAGTTATTACGATGAAGATAAGACTTGGTCTTAGCTTATCAATAGCATTAACAATCAAAGTACGTTCAACATTAACACTTTATCTTTTAGTAACGATCTTTAATTGCAGGTAGTGCCCCTTTATATGCGGTAAAATTGGGAAAAAATTTCCCGTCCACACTTTAGTGAATGCGTCTCTCGTACTCATGTAATTTCAATTGTAGCTTTTAATACCTTTTTGGAAACAAAATATACAAATCAAAATCATCTAAAGTTATGTAAAATGTATCCATGAAAAACTGAAATATTTAGATCCTGCAACTGGGGAATATAATCAAGTGGAAGTTGTAAGACAAGCTGCAGGAGTTACTCCAGAAACTGCCAAAAGTTGCTTGGAAAGATCAAGAAATGAAACAGATCTGTGTGATAAAGCCTTCCAATTCTACATATGCTGTGTTGATTATTTAGGAGTAGAAATTAATTATTGTAAAGACCCTGAAATTAAAAAAAACTGTACTCATAGTAGCATTTTTTTTAATTTGGCTAAATACCACATTGTGGTTTGTCATTTTTTTAGAAGTGATAATTTATACTAATATAGAAATAAGTACAGATAATCTGAGGAACAAAGCTCGCAGCAATAAAATTCGTATTCATACCTACACTTTATTAATAGATATTCTATTTCTATTCATTTATTAATAAATTGACAATAATGTAACAAGGGATCGGAGCGATCTTTTTCAGGAAGATGATTAAATAAAACAAACTTAACTCTACCAAATCAGTTTCTTTTTTGTTCACTTTTCTCGAAAGAAGGAAGCATGTAATGTAAGTGTAAAACAACACACGGCCTTCCAACCTACAAAATAGAAATTAAAAGAAATGAAATAATTTTAATAACATTTATTTTTAGGATAATTATGCAAACCCTTCCATTATAATTAAAAATTATTATTACTTTTATTAAATACATAAATAAAAAGTTTACCTCGAGTAGGATTTGAACCTACGACCTGTACTTTCCATAATAAGTTCATTACGAAAATAGGCAACATTGTAGAAACAAAAACAATTATCTATGTCAAACAGACATTTAAAACTTCCTGTCTGACAGAGATTAACAGACATCGAATGCTAATTGAAAAATTAAAGTAATTTTAATTATAATTTTTTAGGGTAACTACGGCCATAACGAAATACGCAACATTGTAAAAACAAAAAAATAATCTGGTAGAATGACGTTTAAATTTCATGTCAGATAAAGAATAATATATACATGTTAACTTAAAAAAAATTCCAAAGCCACCCGCTTTTATAAGATATCAATACTACAGTTTACCCATTTTCATTCATATTTAATTAATTTTTAGACTTACCTTGTGTTATATTAAGAAACATTATAAAAAAAAGTTATGTAACATTAAATTTTCTTTACGAAATATGGCTACACTTTTTCTTATCAAATTAATCGTTATTTATAAAAAAAATTAAATATACACTTAAATTCTGCCTTATGAATTTTTTTGCGGCTAAATTATGCGTCGTATCAAAAAATTGCATAGAACATAGTTAATCGATATGTCTATATCTAGTTATTTTTATATCTTTAAAATATGCAGCTGTTTTAGAAATATTTGTTAAAAACCAAAAACGCCCCCTCTCCGCCGCTGGTGTTTTCCAAAATCTAATCAGCTCTAAGCCAAATGTAATCAAGCTTAAATACAAAATTTTAAGTACGTAGGTATATCCTTTCTATGGATACTAACATACATCAACACAGACACACAGATACACTGCCATCCAGACATGGACGATCTTGGTGAAACTTGTAAAAGTTGTAAAATGAGCTAATAAGTCGATTTGGCGATAGTGAAAAAAAAGTCGATTGTATAACATTCTATACAAGGTGAACAACTTATACTCAGGAGTTCGATAACTCCGTTACCTTGAGAGTTACGAAAGAAAGTTTTAAATAAAAGTTATTCATAAAGTCAAGCTGCATATTTTAAAATTATTTAATAATATACAGGGTATTTCATATCAGCATATCAAATTTTTTTTTTCAATGGAACACCCCTATGTAAAATTTCAATTAGGCTCATTTTTCGTATTCCAATGATAAAGGTTTTTACTAGGTTTTACAGGGTACTTTTAAAGATATGGCCATTTTTATGTGAAAATCGTAATGAAATCGTCACCCTATATTAATTAAAATAAACAATTGAGGGCTAATTTGTCATGGGCAAAATAGTTTCGTGATAGTTTGGTTTTGTTAAAACTGATCACTTTTGTGATAACTTATTTTTTGTACAGGGTGATCCAAAACTCACGCACGTGATTTTTCTCGGTTATTTTAAGTGGAACACCCTTTATTTTATATCATCTCTGAAAAGTACTTAAGAAACACTTTTACTCTTCTTAAGCATTCCCTATACCTAACTCTTACAGTTATTAATTTATTTAGATTTTTAAAAATAAAAGCGACATTTTTGGTACTGCAAGTTTTTTTACAGTTCGCCATGACTTGAAGTATTATTCGACAGAGGGTCTATCGAGCTTGCAAAATTAATATTAATTAGTTTTATTTGGTTAATTTCCGTGTTATTTACGTACAAATTTTGAGTTCATCATGAATTTTTCTAATGAGGAATTAGTCGATATGATCTGGATACTAGATGAATGTCATAAAAATTGCTTGCTAGCAGTAAGGGTGTATCTCGAGAGATTTCCAGAGCGCCGATTACCTGAACATAGGAATTTCGAAAAAGTGATGTATCGATTTAATCATTCAGGTACTGTAGTATTGAACTGAATGTATTGTTGGGAGTTACAGATGATCCCAATAAAGGTATAAGAGAAATTTCAAGAGAACAAGAAATAAATTATGGAAGTGTACAAAAAGTACTATCTAAAAACAATATGCACCCATATTATATTCAATTGCACCAGGAATTGTTGGATTTGACGAAGAATAAATTTTTGTAATTGGGCTCAAAGAAAAATTTGCAATCAAAGAGATTTTTTTGATTATGTACTTTTCGGGGATGAGGCGCCATTCTATAAAAATGGATGTTTAAATAGACATAATTTTCATTACTATTCAAGGGAAAATCCTGTAATAGTTACTACTTCACAAACAAGATGGTCTTTAAATGTTTGGGGTGTTATTCTTGACGATTTCGTGATAGGACCATATTTTTTCGAGGAAACGGTAAACGGTGAAGTTTATTTAGATTTTCTGGAAAATCAGTTGTCTGTGCTTCTTGAGAACTTTCCTCTTACGTGCATGTGGTATTTACATGATGTGGCTCCCATACATAATAACGCACTGAATCACGGTCAACTACACGATCAGTTTCCAGGACGATGGAAGGCCAATTCCATGGCCTTCAAGATCGCCTGATCGAACAAAAGTAGATTTTTTCCGAGGGGTATTTAAAAAATGAAGTATGTAAATAACCTGTAACTATTATAAGTCTTTGTTATGAAAGAATAAGTTCAAAGGTAAATATATAATTAAAAATTATTACTAATTTTATTAAATACATAAATAAAAATTATTATTAATTTTATTAAATACATAAATAAAAAGTTTACCTCGAGCAGGATTTGAACCTACGACCTGTACTTTGCTAGAGTACCGCGCTAACCAACTGCGCCATCAAGGTTAAAGTCCCAATCGATGTCAATTTTATCTTTATGTCTGTAGAACTGATGTAAATTCTAAATATAATTAACTTATTCGTTCATAACAAAAACTTACAATAATTTACATAAATAAAAAGTTTACCTCTAGTAGGATTTGAAACTTCGACCTGTAGTTTGCTACAGTACCACAATGTATAGGTCGTAGGTTCAAATCCTACTAGAGGTAAACTGTTTATTTATGTATTTAATAAAATTAATAATAATTTATAATTACATGTAATTACTTCTGTAATTACTTTAGGGGACATGAAAAATACAGTTAGAGTGGTTTTCCAAAACATTAGTATCCCAATGGCTAGAAATGTAAGTAGAGAATTTGAAGTACGGATTGTTTAAATGTAATGGGAGGCCACTTTGAGCAGTTAATATAAATACCACTTCATTAAAACACTGTATTTCGTCACTATGATTAAACTAGTTTAGGTTCAACCTCCTGGTGACAATGTGGTGTTAATGAAACGATCGTCGTAGAAATACTAGTTAAAAAGTTTAGGTGCACCCTCTTGATTACGTGTATGTGATCAACAAACGATTGTTGGTCGATGAAACACAGTGTTTCGGTAAAGTGTAGGTATGTGTTTTACTCAATCTATAATGGTTTAATGTCCAGATCAAAACTTTGTTACCTAAACATTATCTTGTTACTCATATTTTAGAATTTTGTTTCATTTATTACTCTTCGTCTGTGTTATATCTAGTTTTGTTAAACAATTTGTCGTTTTATTTGCAATAGTTTATACTTGATGTATGGCTTTTTCACCTGACAATAATAGTATTGATGCAGAGCTGATTAAACTTACAGTATTTTCAAATAATAGATTACAGTCATGAAAAAAATAAAAATTTGCAGTTATGGCAAAAATGTCGCTTTTATTTTTAAAAATCTAAATAAAACAATAACTGTAAGATTTAGGTATAGGGAATGCTTAAGGGTAAAAGTATTTCTTAGGTACTTTTCAGAGATGATATAAAATAGAGGGCGTTCCATTTAAAATAACCGAGACAATCATGGGTGTGTGAGGTTTGGATCACCCTGTACAGAAAATAAGTTATCACAAAAGTGATAAGTTTTAACAAAACCAGACTATCACGAAATTATTTTTCCCATAAGAGTTTAACCCTCAATTGTTTACTTTAAATAATGTAGGGTGACGATTTCATTACGATTTGACATAAAAATGACCACTTTTATCATTGGAATAGGAAAAATGAGCCTAGTTGAGATTTTACGTTATATACAGGGTGTTGCATTAAAAAAACATAAATTTGATATGCTGTGATTTTATGAAATACCCTGTATATTATTAAATAATTTTAAAATGTGCAGCTTGACTTTATGAATAACTTTTATTTAAAACTTTTTTTCGTAATTCTCAAGGTAACGGAGTTATCAAACTCCGGAGTATGTATACATGTATACAGGGTCATCCAACGAAAACTTGACCCCCTCTAAATCTTGCAAAATACGGAATTTTTTAGACATTCATAATTTTACTTTTATGAAAAATATAAATGTCATTTTGTGCAGACTGTTGCAATAAACCTTTGCCTACAACACCTCAAAGTTTTATTCAAATTGTTTAACAGGAACAGATCAATTAACGAGTTATTACTAAGACCGCATCTGTCAATTTTTTTAGATAAATGTTTTTTTAAAACGACTGAAATTTCGTATCTAGTTTATTTAACAAACTTACCTTAAAATTCGACATAGAATCCAAAAATGTATTAATATACGGGGCGTTCCATTTAAAATAAGCGACTAAGTACCGACTTGCGGTATAACCGGAAGAGGTACGAACGTGAAAATATTTTAGATGAGTTAGCCCTAACATCATTACCCTGTCACCAAATTTTCAAAATTATAGTAAATTTGGTTTAGCAGATACTCATAGGATCAGCTCCCAAATGCGGACCCTGTATATCTAGTGCTAAATCACATACATCGAGTGTAAAAAACAAGCAATTTTGCACCTTATTTTATACAAGATTTTTATAATCTGGTATTTATTGGAAAATTATCACATTCGATACGTTTAAGATTCATTTCGATCAAAACAAAATATAGAAATTTTGTTACTATAGAGATGGCGATATAAGGAAATACTCACTAGCATTACAGTTACTACAGCGTCATATCAATCTATATTTTTCAAAATATTACGAGTAGGTGTTTCTCAATTAAAAATTGTACTATTAATTTTCAGAACAAATAATTGTAGACCGGACGGTCAAATCCGGTTTATTCTAGTGTTTAGAGAAATTACTTTATCAATTTAGAAAATTTCAATCAATGGTAACTTGATTTTTTCGAATGGAACGTCCATTTTTTCATTTTTGCACCAAATACGGAATTTTTTACCTTTCTAACTATATAAATTTGTCGGTATCTATCGTCGGTAGATTTCTTTTAATTTCACAATTTCAGATTAATTTGCTATATTTTTCAATTTTTAGTTTACATTATAAAGCATTATTAGTAGAAAAACAAACACAAAAAACAAAATTACGAGCTAAAATAAAAATAATTTTTAAATGTTCAAAATGTGTACCTCCTTAAACCTATTTAATAGCACTGGGTTTCGGATTCTATTTCTCATATCTTCCGCAGTGTTTGGTAGTTGAGCAGACACTTTTCCCTTAACGTACCCCCATAAAAGAAATCAGTCGGAGAAATATCTGGAGATCTCGCTGGCCATCGTGTCGTTCCATCCTTTCCTATCCACTTTCAACAAATGCATTATTAAGCTATCATTACTAAATCATTAAAACCATTATTAAACTATTAAAATACATGTACGGTACGGTACGGTATATCTTCAAGGAGCCCAATAATTTATTATCGAGGAAATCCAAGTAGAAATTCGAATTTAGAATACCGTCGACGAAAAAGGGACCAACTACTGAAGTGCAGAATATGCCTGTCCAAACATTAATCGAGCATTTCTTTTAACTATGAATTCGGAATTAGGGAGGGCTATCATCTGAGTAATAATGAAAATTGTGCTGGTTAATAAATCCATTTCGGTGGAAGGTGCACTCGTCTGTAAACATGATCGTATCCAAAAATTGTACATTTTCATTTAACTTTTGTTTGGTCCAATTGCAAAAATTAACCCTGTTTTGAAAACCGGTCTCTTTGAGTTGGAGGTGATAAGGATGAAATTGTTTTTTTGAATTATTCTTCTGACAGATGTTCTACTTACTTTAAAATCTCTTTCGAGTTGTCGTGTACTCGTATGAGGATTTTCTATTACCCGAGTTAACATATTGAGTTGATTATCTACGTTCGACGCAGGTTTAATTCTTTCCTAGTTTTCTAGATAACAAACTCTTCCTGTTGCAATAAACCTTTCTAACAGATTTTTGAATGGTTCTTCCCTTGGATGACGCTCTCGGATAGGATACCTTGCTGTATACACTCGACTCGCTAGGAACGGATTTATAGAGCATTCTGCAAGAATAAAAACCATATAAATCATTCCATTTTGAGAAAAACTTGCCATTTTTATGAGTTAAATTTAATGTTAACTACTCAAAAAAGGCTCTAACCGGAAAAAGCAGCACGAACTAGTCAAAGTAAAGTTAAAGTAACAGAATTGATTTATCTTTCACAGCCAGCCAGTTACTCATAGAAACTGAAAATTGAAAAATACAGCAAATTAATCCGAAAATTGTGAAATCTACCAAAGATAGATACCGACAAATTCGTATTGCTAGAAAGGTAAAATATTTGTTGCAAAAAGGAAAACATGGGCGTTCCATTTGAAAAAATCAAGTTACCATTGATTAACAGTTTCTACATTGATAAATTAGTCTCTCTAAACGCGAGTAGAATTTGAATTTGACCATCCGGTCTACGCTAGTACATTTCATGTCTAGTAACATCGCAGAGTCATGACCTTCTAAGTTTTGTGGCCAAAGCCATTATTTAATTTTTTTCAGACATCGGCTAAACGATCCGTTTAAGGTACCATGTGTGATACAGAAAGTCGCACTAGATTTGACCAAGGAATCAAAATGTGCAATAATGTACTGTTATGTAGTTACAGATATAGTTGTAAGTTACTAGATGATGTTATTTTTGGTAGTTTGGTAGCTTTTAAAGGTATATTGCTTTGTAACACACAATGGCTTCATTTAAAAAAGCAACTTCTATATAAATCGCCTTGTATAAACTTTGCAAGTCAAGCGAAAATATTTTAGGTTTGTAGCCTTAAGCATACCCCATCACATCCCATCAACAAACTTTATAAATATTCCTTAATAAACCCACAATCTTCCATGTACGTACCATTGGCCTACCCTGTAAATTAAACCACTTTAGTTGCAATAAGTTAAAAGAACAAAAAAAGGAAATTTGGTACCATTATTACATCAAAATTAAGTGTTCTTCTGAAATTTAGAAACATTCGACCTGGAGGTTTTCCTATAATAGGTATTTTCGGCATATATGAAAATGTAAAATGGTCTTCCAGATATTTATAACAGTACATAAAACGGGTTTATATAGAAAATGTCACGCAACGGATTGACCTTAGAGCACAAGTCAGTCAAAATCCGAAAAATGCCAACCTAATTCATAGGGACGGTTGTGACTCGTAATAACACTTTTAGTGGCGCTTAACAATACGACCTTGCCAGCTTCGTCACAAATTATCGGATAAGAGAAATAAAAAAAGAGTAATTAGATCTATATCACCCTCTCTCGATGCGTGTCTCAAACCTCTAAATCTGAAATTTTATTCACAAAAATACCAAAAGGAAAAACACAATAACATATGAGCACTCGCTCAGATCCAAGATCTCAGTCATGTTTAACTCTATGAACTAACATGATTTAAGCTTTTAAGTAATATAAAGAAATATCCAATATGATGTGTGTGCGTGCGTGTTTGTGCATGTACGTGTGTTGCTTGAGTGGGTGCACGTGAGTTTGTGTCTGTGCGTGAGTGTGCGTGAATTCATGTGTACGTGTGTGCGTATGTGTAAGTGTGAGTGTGTGTATATGTGAATGTGTGCGTGTGTACGTACTTTCATCACGAAGGTTTTCTAAAAAAAGTGCCTATAAGTACGTTTGGGAATATCTGGAGCTCCATGATCCTTACAGGAAAAAATGAAAGGCATTTCTTGGCGGATAATTTAACTTTAGATAAGTGACCTTTGTAAAACTTAAAATTATATAAAACATGTAGTGTTATAAAAAACTACCACACGCACACACGCAGACACGCAAATACACACACGCACATGCACACGCACACGCACATGCACACGCACACCACAGCACACGCACACGCACACGCACACGCACACGCACACGCACACGACACGCACACGCACACACGCACACCACGCACACACGCACACACCACACGCACACGCACACACACACACACACACGCACACACGCACACACAGCACACGCACACGCACACCACACGCACACGACACACGCACACGCACACAGCACACGCACACGACACACGCACACACACACACATACACACACACCACACACACCACACGACACACGACACACACGCACCACCACACACACACCGCACACGCACACGACCACACGCACACCACAGCACAACGTACACGCACACCACACACACACACACACGACACACGCACACACGACACACGCACACACGCACACGCACACGCACACACCACACGCACACGCACACGCACACGCACACGCACACAGCACGACACCAGCACACGCACACGCACACACGCACACGCACACGCACACGCACACGACACCACACGCACAGCACAGCACACGCACACCACAGCACACGCACACGCACACGCACACGCACACGCACACGCACACGCACAGCACGCACCACTCACACGACAGCACGCACACGACACACGCACACGCACACGCACACGCACACGCAACGCATACGCACACGCACACGCACACGCACACGCACATGCGCACGCGCGACAGCGCACAGCACACGCGCACACGCGCACACACGCACACACGCACACGCACACGCACGCACTTGAACACGCACTCGCATGCGCATACGCACATGCACACGCACACGCACATGCACACGCACACGCACAGGCACGCACACACGCACACGTACGCATACTCACACGCACACGCACACGCACAATCACACGCACACGCATACGCATACGCACACGCACACGTACACACGCACACACGCACACACGCACACGCGCACACTCGGACACGCGCACACGCACACACGCGCACACGTACACACGTGCACACGCACACACACCTACACACACACACACACACACACACACACACACACACACACACACACACCTGTGAGCAAATACGCATGATTACACTTGTCCGCACACACTCACGTACGCACACTCATCTGTTACTTCACCGTTTAGTAGAAGCCAGAATTAATTATTTTTGCGTATATTCTATTTGACCTTAGAGTAAGGCAGATTTTGTGTTAATTATCCGTATCATATTTACTGTTTTCAATTTCAATTCAACGGGGTTACCTCAGTTTACCAAAGTGTTATTATTTTGTTATTCGATATTGTTATTTTGATTTACTACGTACAGTGGTTTAATTTACAAGTGCGTATTCTGAAACAATATTACCTCACATGTATGTTTTGATATACTTCCAGCTCTAGAAACCGTTGAGAGACCAATTTTACGCACCCTTAACTATTAATTTAATAGTACAAGTGATTTAGTTTGCTTTTGAGTAATTACAAAATATGTAGAAATTAAAAATAGTAAAAGCTACTTTTTACTTGTACAAAAGAAAAAGATACGAAACTGGCAAAACTAAACGAAAAACTGCGAAACAAACTTTTAAATTTTCTTTAAATATTAAAAACTTCTAGATACGAAATTTACTTCAGTTAAAAGCTTAATGTTCTGTATCACCAAACAATAAAACCATACTACACTATTGATTACTTCAGTAGATAACGATTGTATCTGAGTAATCACGTTCGCCTCTGAGAAAAATAATCAGATGGACGTTTTCATCACGAAATATGTTGCTCAAATTACTATAAACATGTTCATTAAATCTTATTGTATAAACACTAACTGTGGTAATCCCTATAAACTTTATTCAAATTTCAATAACCGCCATGGAATTAAAAAAAATTCATCTTTTATTTTTCCTGCCACAGTCATAGGTAACTAAAGTATAAGAAAATGTTTATTTGTTTTATTCGGAGCAAAGAATTTCAAATTCTAGTGATTCCACTATATTTACGACAGTCTTGGAAAAAAATTATCCAACCACACTTTAGTAAATGCATCTCCTAAACAAAAGTTCTGGCTTATAAAACAGTAATGGAAACAGAATTCTCTAATGATAGTTATTTAAAGTACTAAATACTTTCAAGAAAAAATGAAACGCCGCAACAGGAAAACACAATGAAGAAGCAATTATTAGGTTGCAGAAGTAACGGCTGAAATTGCAAAGAAATGTGTAAAACAGTCAAAAGATGCAATAGATATGTAGCTATAGATGGGTATTGAATCGACTTTTTCTTCACTAATGCTAAATCGAGTTATTATCTTATTTTACAACGTATGACACGATCGGCCTTGTGTACGTGTGTACGTGCGTGTGTGTGTGTGAAGGGGGGGCGTGCGTGCTCCTGTGGTGTGTGTGTGTGCGTGCGTGATGCGTTCGTGCGTGCTTGTCTTTGATGTGCACATTTCCACCATCGTAATGTTTAATTCATTACATTTATTCCCTTTTGTAACATAATTTAGCGTTCTTGTATCCTATATTATGTAATAAAGCAGTAAAATGTAATGTGTCAAATTTCTGTGACAAACCTGATTAGTCTGTTTTGTTCTAATTAGAATATGTAATGTGATTCTTTAGTGATTAATATCGTTTGAACTTCGCGGGTAAGATTCTAGTGTTTTTTTTGTTAAAATCTCAGGATGGCCTTACACCACAAGACGCGTTTGTTTTGAATGTACAGTCCTATCGGGAGCAGTATGTCGAAGGGTGCCTTCATATTAACAGTTCATATAAAGTGTTTGCTATCTATTAGAAACGAATTGTTGATCGATTAGAAAATGAGAATGGGAGTGAGCTCTAAAAATTTAATCACAAATTAAGTACCTCAGCTAGTAAGTTTTATTATTCAACACGCTTTCGGATTTTCCATAAAAATCTAAATGTACCCATACGGAGTATCTGTTGCACAGCAACTGCGCGAAAGTAGACTCAATTATTGTGATTGGTTTAATAACAATTTAAATAAAATGGTGCTTTAAATGTAACTATGATGAGACATGAAGCATGGATTTATTTATTTCGTTACATTAATAGTGCAAATCATGGATCGTGGGCGGTTGAAAATCCAGATATTTGGAATGGACTAGTTTACATCCTTTAAAAGTTGGAATTTTAGTACGAATGTCTATAACACACATTGTAAGTCCTATTGGTTGAATATACCATTACCGCATTACTGCTGAAGATGAAATAAGAGGATATTTTGAGCGGAACATTTTATGATAATCGTTTAATGAGCAGAGAATAATGGCCTCCTTGTTTTACTGATTTAAATGGGTAAAATTTTTTTCTATTCCCTGTTAAGCAACGTCTTTTGAAATGGTCTTCACACAACTTGTGAATGAACATCGTAAATAAATTACTGAAGAATTGGAATGAAAAATACCTACATAGGGTGGATTTTTCTTGTAAACGTAGCTGTAGGAATTTCAAGCAATTTATTACTCGGCCAATGAAATGTGACTAACATGATTGAGAGTGAGAGTCAAAAATGTGTTGTAAAACAGGAGATTTACTTGTAAATTAAAAATAAGTAATTGTATGGGTGGATATAGAAAATTGATAATGCGTTATCACCAACCTCATACATTTATTGTTTTGCGGGAAATTCAAACTGTCTTTCACAAAATCACCTGATATAATAATAACATTAGGCTAATATAACCCACGTTTAATTTATGAGAGTACTACTATAGGGCATTTACATGGGTAAGAGAAAGATAAATGAAAAATTACAACTGTTAAGGCCAAGGTCACGGTCTACTCGGTGGTAAATTTAAAATTAAAAAGCCCTGAGGTGTTGTCAAGCTCTTTGGCTTCCTTCAAGTTCATTGACTTAGTCCAAAGTGTATTGTCCTCTTCAAGGTCACTACCTTGAAAGGAAAGTGTCGTATTACGTGAGAAGTTCACACAAATCTAAAAAAGAATCAGTTTTTACACAAAGTTTATTGGTTTGTTTAAGGCCATTGACAGTCAAGAAACATACAAAAAGTGTCCTGGAAATCTAAAAATAGAACCAGTTCCTGCAAACCTTTATAATTGGTCTACCTCTGAAGGTGGTTCAAGGATAAGAGAGGGAAAGAAAAAGAGATAGAGAGAGAAATATGGCTGGTAAAATGTTTATAAATCTAAAAATAGTTCAAAGTTCATTGACCTCCTCAAGGTTATTGACTTAGGTCAAAGTTCATTGAACTCTTTACTACATGGAATGTTGGTCGATTTTTATGTAAACATAGAACTAGTTCCTGGCAACAAGAGTGGTCCTTAATTTACCCCTAAAGTTAACTGATACTGATAACTGAGACCATAGATTGGTCGATTTCTATAAATCTAGAAAAAGAACCAATTTCCGAAAACGAGAAGATTGATTAAGTCCAAAATTTAATAACCCCCTCAAGGTCACTGTGCTGGACCGGACGTTGGCGTTCAATGACCCTCAAAAGTGGGCCAATGACACCTTCAGCAGGAAAGCATTCTCAATAGCTTCTAAAAATAGATAATCCACCGGAAGTGAGGGTTCATGAAGGAAATTGTAAGCCGGCAATCATGTGTGGAGATACAATTTTACCGCTCTCGTGAAATCGAAAATCACATCGATTAGTATATAGTCAACGATGATATAGTATATGACTAACAATTCAAGACTGCGACAGAACTCTGAAAACTGTTATAGAATATTGTAATTGTCGCTCTTTCACTTTTAACATTTATCAGATTGAGAATCTATTTAGTTTAACAAATATCAGTTATCAATCAGAATATTTAAAATCGTAATTTATTATGTCTTTCACAAAATTTGTACATGTTATTAGTTATACTTATAATCGATTTCATAAAATGGAACTTAATGATAATGATAGGTGGAGATGGTGGTAGTTTTATCAATGTATTCTGGACTCATGAAACGTTATCTTTCCTAGAAAGAGCTTTTTGTTAAGGACGGGCACTCTGAAATACGTAGTTGGTCTTTAACCACGAAATGGGGCGGTTTATATTTCATTATATGTAACGTATCAGATCTGGCTAACCTTTTGATCTTCAAAAAATACTACACTAAGAAAATTATTCTTTGCGTAAATATTTCACATTTGTTACTGGGCAGTCGGGATTGGATAATGCAGGGCTTTAATTAATTAAGGCGTAAGAGAACTAATTATCCAACAGGATAATACTCTCAGCATCGCTTTTGGAATAGCGGGATTTTATGAAACTGGATTTAGTAACAAAAATTTTGAACATTTATTATGCCTTGCCACCAGGCTTACTTACTGTCTTTTCAACGGTATAAGAAACGGTGTCGGGCCTACTTCCCAGTGAAAACGCTTCCAGCTGTGTTTATGTATTAATGTAGGTGATGTCTCAACGCTTACTTGTGGATGATGCACCATGCACTGAGCGACTATTGGTCAGACGTTGGTCGGGTAAAATGCTTGAGGCGCAAATACCTTAAGTGACCATCTGTCAGCAGTTTTTTCCTTACTAACTTGCTTATGCTTATGTTGATACAATTCTTGGACTACCCTACTTGATGATTCTTTAATTGAAATATAGTGTCAGAGAGCTGCAAGTGTTAGTCAAAGGTACTGTAGTGTAGATAGTGGTGTGTGGTTATTTCATCTCCTCGTGGAGGTCGTCAGGAGTTGGGTTATGAGGGCGGGGAGAGTCTGAACTTTTCGCGTGGGGATAGAAGAAAGCGGTAATTACAAGTTGTGGTAAGGATTTCCCAGCTTGTGATAGTGTCGCTGAAGATTCTTCGGCGTGGAGAGTTGCTTTGTAGCGTTTGTTCTGTATCTGTAATGGATGGAACGTTTGTGTGTAGTATAGAGGTTATTGAGTGTAATCTGTGAATGCGTCTAAGTGAATATGTGACTTTTGACACAGTTGTGGCCGTCAGATGGAGTGAGTCGACATTCTTTAGAGGTATAAGCTACATGGGTGCAGGCAGAGCAATAGTTGGGAGTAGTAGAGGGATAAAAAAAAGTTTGCATTGGTAGTATAGTCCAAATGCGAACATACCCTTATAAGGAGATACTCAAGGGTAGTTCTGGATGTGGTATTGGGGCCGATCAAGGATATAGGAGTATTGATTGCTTTTCAGAACGCTTTGTATTGAGTTGTGCGCAGAAAGCAGAATAACAGAATCGACGATTTCTTGGACAAGGACATCTTTATCTACGCGACTAATCATGCCGGTAAACCATGTTGATCTGAGAGTGGTGGAATTGGAACTAATGTCGGAAAGTTGCCCTAGAGTGACGGTAGGAACAGCAGAATGAAGACGCAGCCTAAGCTGCCTACCATTCAGTAAGGGAAAGAAGGTTGGAGGTTTTGAGGAGGCAAGTGTTGTTGTGGTGGAACGTCAAGTTCGTCCACAGAAGGTTCAAGGATTTAAGGTAGTTAAACATGTTTTTTTTGGGTGATTTCGGGGTTGGGGATGCAATACCTCAAGAGTTGGTGTGAGCGGGTTGGATTAGGTAGAGTGTGTTGAGGGTGGGTGTGGTTGAAGTGGATAAGGGGCTTAATTAGAAACGAGTACGCGTAGAGGGTAGTGCGGCGAGGATATAGGTGGTCGGAAGAGGTCGGTGTTGGGGAAACAGCTGTGACAGTAGCGCAGAGGACACTGTTAGGCAAGGAATTGGAATATTGGGGTTATAGTATTTGTATATCGAAAGAGAGGGTTTCCGCCCGGGTGAAACTTCACACCTAGAGGAAAAAGGCTTGGAAATGGGGGGCCCGATAGAAACGAAGGAAAGTAAGTGTGAAAATGAAACAAATACGAAAAATAATAGAAAAGGGTTTATTAGATGGTATTTGATGTCTCGAAGTCGATCGCCCTACTCTGTTGGCAGTAGCGGTGTCTTGGTTTTCGTCTTCCGGTGTGCCGTTACTGTGTCCTTGTCCTGATAGGGGCCCTCTGATTCTCTTTTACCCTCATCTCTTCTATATTGCGGCTCAACAAACTTGTCCTGATGGGATCTTAACTGATCCCTTGTTGCAGCCGTGTGCCGTAGCAGTGACAGCTTTTTTTGCAAGCGCTCGAAGTATGTGACATAGCCCTGGTTGCGGAATTAAACGATTCCTGGAGATATTTTTATTTTGATCTTTTATTTATTTAACTACAGCACGTATATTTAAAAAACGGGATTCAAGTAACCAGTTTTTGTCGGCAGCGTAGACTCCTGGCCTTACACACTTAGCCTTGGGTCTTGGTAGATACTGGTGTGACGTTAACGTCGTTGGTTAGAGTCTCTGGAGCGGGCTGTAAATAGTGAACTACGTCGCATAAATGTTTTTCAACTGTTTTTTAGGATAGACGGGGCGAAATTAATTATTTAGTGTTCCTAGTCTCTGGCAATCAAAATGAGTGTTAATTGGCAAATCATTGTTTTGAGTTATCTACGAAAAGGATTTCGTGGCCTTACATAAAGTACTCAGAATCAGGTTCCTATTTCTCAAGAAGAGATACAGGTTTCTTATGATATCCTGATATAAAGATCGGTTTTATTTATGTATTGGTATACATCTTTATTACATTTCGTAACCAATAGTCAAATAATCAATCTTTGTATCTTTATCATTCAAAAATAATTTTTAACTAGGGCGTCTTTTTTTCTCTCAAGCTGGAATACAAATATTTTTTGTATTGACCACCATTAAGAGTTACTGATGTCTCTCTCTGGATAATATAATTAAATTTTGTAGTTTGAAGCTATACTATTTTGTCCGTAGTGCTTTAATCCATTTAAGACTTTTCTGAGGCCACAGTACTTTTTTTGTTGAATACAAAGTAAATTTTATTTTAATCATTCTAGGTTTAGTTCTAGATGTCTGCGCACCAAGTGTATGACAGTTATCAATTTGGCTAATTGGAATATTGTTCAAACCAAGATATATTTTGCAAAAATACAATACAACATTATAGATGTCTTCTTTAGCATTTTCCACCATACCGTAGAGGATTACACAGTTTTCTCGATCGTATGTCTACAATGCCATTATCCATACCCACCACACAAACTTTCAATTCCGATGCGATTTGGCACATATTAATTTTAAGTTGCCCGAAAGTCTTTTACTAAGTAATCAAGTTTTGAAGTGTCTGTCCGGGGGCGCACTGTACACCGCCCCACTTTGATTGAAATGGTAGGGTATCTCGTTTGCGAGCAAAGAAGGAAAGATGCGGTTTTCGCGACCCTGTTCTACTTTTTCGTGAAACGAAAGATGCCACATACAGAATTGTCATAGTCCCGTTAATACTTGAGATATAGTGAGAAATTTAAAATTTGCACATTTAAGCACCCCTTGCCTTGTAATTTATCGAAATGGTGAAAAGTGGGTTTATACAGAATTTTGTCGTAGAATTTAGTGGCGTACACGGTTTTCCTCACAAAAAGTCAGTTTCTTCGCAATAAACCAAAGTTTTTTTAATGGAACACATATATATATATTATATATATATATATATATATATATATATATATATATATATATATATATATATATATATAGTATGTGGCACTTCTTTTGCATTATTAACCTCAGAAATGAATGAATGAATGCGAATTTAACATTTTGATGATATAGTTGGCCATGAAAAAAGAAAATTAAGAGTTAGGAAGTTTTATGCAAAAACACAAAATTAAAAAATTAACATAATACCTACAACTTCACAAGCCTAATATAAATTACTAAAAGAGATGTTCGATCTGATGACCGTTCTGTCTTATACTTGCTTCACACACTCTTCCATTTCGTTCTATAGCATGAAGCACAATAATACGGTGATCTCGTAAATGTCTGAAAGCATTTGTCAAACGTTCAATGTTACCATATTAAGTTTGGTATACTTTATTTTGTAAGTAACCCCATAAAAAGAAATCTAAGACTGACTTATCGGCCCATTAGTGTAAATGCATTTATTACCAAAATTGTTTTCCAAAAACGGGCGTATAATTTGCGCATTGTGAGATGGGGTTGCATCCCGTTGGAAATGAATTTGGTTCAAGCGAGATAAGGAATGCCATTTAATAATTCAGGCACAACCATTTCTAAAATGTCCAAATATCTGGGAGTGGATAAGTTCCCTTCAAAACGTTTAGTCCAAATCGTCCTTGCCTTTGGGAGAATATTTAGTGTTGATTTTCTTGAGACCAGAATCTGCTATTGTGCCTGTTTAACGAACTGAATTTCTAAAATGTGCCTAGTCTGACCATGTGACATTTCTTCCCAAGTTGGGTAGTATATTTAACATGTTTAAGTACCAATTGCAAAATATTAATCTATACTATAGTGCAACGTGCCACTTAAGAATAGAGCAACTACTAACAAGCGCGGTATTAAAACAAAAAGGATTAGGTCAGGGACGCGCTTTGTCCGGACCTCTCTATTCCTTAGCCTTAGAACCATTCCTGTCATTATGTAAAGCATCACTTAATGGTGTCATGATAAATCACAATACTAAACTAGTAGTCAGTGCATATGCTGACGATGTATCAATTTTTATGTCACACGAGAGTGATTTTCAAACGCTTAAATCAAATTACGAACAGTTTTCGCGTCAATCCGGTTCCAAATTGAACAGTGAAAAATCAATCGGCTTCTGGACAGGAGAATAGCGTAGTAGATTAGACAAGCCGCTTGGGTATCAATTCACCAATGAGAACATCAATATTCTCGGAGTGAACTTCACTGATAACCAAAAAAACAGATGCTGACAACACGTTAAATGAGATTAAGGAGAAAATTACGCAAGCGCTTGTTAAATGGAGGTGCTGTGCTCCTTTTGCTTCAATGATGGCAAAGAAAATAATTATAAATCAGTCTGCAGCACCAAAGATCTGGCATTTCTTACAAGTGGTATCCCTAAGTATGGATCAATTAAGAACGTTGCAAAAGTTGCTAGTTAGCTTCGTGTGGTCCGGTAAACATTGGTGCAAAGAAGATTTATGTTTGTCAGTAGAGTACGGAGGATTAGGTCTAGTTAATTTAATGGCGAAATCTCACACCTTTAGAATGTTGGCGGTGCAAAGATTCTTACTAAATAAAGAAGAACAAAAATCTAAAATTATCCTGGAAAGAATAATTGTAAACGCCAACAAGTATCAAGTAAAATGGCAATGGTTTTTTATGTGCCATAGAAAAGAAGATGTGGACAGAATTTCACCGTATGTACAATCTCTCAAGGACAGCAGTCGCTTTGCGGAGGCAAAAATAAACAATTTTCCAAGGGGATTAAGCGACATACAAAATATTCCCACAACAGGGTTTGCACTTATTAAACAAAGGAAACCTCCGTTATTCGTTAATTACTGGTTTAATACACGTTTCAGGAAAGTATCTGATTTTATGAGCAATAATGAATGGATGAACGAAGAGGTATTTTCATCAACCTTACGTAAAGTTTCCAACAATGTAAAAGAGGAGTTATTAAAGCAATATCGACAGATGAAAGATTTCTTTGAGAAACAGTATAGCAATCACCTGGCATATGTTATTAATATGTCCTAGAGCAACAGAAATATGGAACTACGTGAAATTATTAGTATTTAAACTAACAGGCCTAGAATGTTCAAAGCTCCCCCAATATAATTTGTCAAATTATCTAACTACTACAGCTAAAAATGTTATTTACAAGACTGGTCTCACGTATCTACGTAGAAATGGAAACTGTGACTATAAACTAGAATAAAAACAAGACTAACCAATAAATATGGGTGGTGTTTAGGAAAAGGCAATTTTGAACAGTTTGAGGACGTATGGTGTGTAAGCAATGTGTTTTGCCAGGTCATAAACAGAGAATTATGTTTTACCTTAAAGATTAATATCATACAAGTGTGCATACATACACAGGTGTACGAAGAATGGAAAGTGAAAATGTTACGTGGAGTACCTCTTTAGGTGTTTAAAGAAAGTCAAATATTAAATGCACCTAGTATCATTTCAACTCTTAAAATGACAACACAATTCCACTATCGCTTTTACGCAATAGCTGCGGATCAATTAAAACACGGGAGATCTTATACCGGGTGTAAATAAAATTGGGGTCACCTCTGTAACTTTTGAACGGATTGTTAGATTTTGTTCAAATTTTGGTGGGTTATATTAGTGCCAGTTTGGGATGTTTACATAATGAAAATAATATGGCCGACTTCCGGTTTCCCCGCAAATGACGCAAAAGTTAAAAATTTAAATGGAGCACCCTGTATATTTTGCATATTTGGATTTTACGGCTTCAAATACATACAGTTCATCTGTCAAATGTCAACTCAGGCGTCATTTTAATTTAATTTAATTTTTTTTTTAATTTCAGATCATTATGACGTCATCTAAATTATAGATAATTGCCGTACCTCCACAATACTATTTTTCCTAATAATTAATTTTTGTGAAGTTTGTTAAAGATCAAATTTAAAAATTACGGTTTTTTAACTAAAACTCACTGTTCCCAATAGACCACCCTGTATATTAAATAGTTCTTTCAAGTACTAGTAAAATGATATACATAGTAATTTCCTTAGTTTCTAAATAAAGCAGTAATTGTTAATTTTCTAATTTTTATTAACACAACATGCTCCAGAAGCCGACTCTGTCAAAGTAAAATGGCATTTGAGTTCACATTTGGCAGATGAACTGTATGTATTTGAAGCCGTAGAATCCAATCACGTAAAAATATACAGTTGTTCCATTTAAATTGTCAGCTTTTGTAGCATTTCCGGTGAAACCGGAAGTCGGTCATATTGTTTCTTTATGTAAAAAAAATCCCAAACTGGCTCTAATATAACCCATCAAAACTTGAACAAAATCTAACGACCCGTTCAAAAGTTACAGGTGTGACCCTACTTGATTTATAAAAGGTATTGTTGTAAACCTTCTGAAACGTATATCATATGTTAACAATATCGTTTTTGCCACATATTATACAAAGATTTAAATGAAACAGTCGAATTTCAACAAATACTACCAGCTATTGCACGAAGTAAAACCTGTACAAATAATAGTAGATGTAGCACGCTAAATTAACAGGTCTAAAATGGACATCTTCATGTATAAGAAAAAGGGATTCCTATACTTTTAACTACCTACTTTCGATTTTTTTCTAAGATTTACTCAACTAACGTATAGTTTATTTCTATAATAATAATAATAATTAATAATTATTAATTTAAATCTTGGTCGATGATTGAGTTGAGTAATATGCATTTTTAAGCAAAACAACAAATGACAATCACTTCCGGTTTCACCGCAAACGATTAGTATATTTTGGCATATTTGAATTCTATGAGACACCGTTTTATGTAGCATGTCCTATACCTAAACTTAGTATATTTTGACATGGAGTTCTAAAATTTAACCTATTTTCACATTTATTTAAATTTTTCAAAAAAACGAAGTGCGCTACGACCAAAACAAATGGTGCAATTTGTATTTCAATCAAGGCACTCTAGGATGGCAGAATAAGTTAACAACTTTCAAAGGTCGATATTTTCGCTATGATGATTTTAAAATTTTCATCGGTTTTTGTGTGAAAATGGTGTAACTTACAACCATAAGACTTTCACTACCCAGTTCTACGCTTTTTTTCACTACCCGATATATCCTGATTTCTTATTTTCAAACAGTGGATATTATTTTTTTGTTATACTTATTAGGTCCATTAAATTAATAAGATACTTAAGTCTCTGGGTGTTATTAGAATAATCAAATCATATTAGCCATGCCACAGGTTGCTAAGGTTAAAAAAAATGAATTTTGACAGGTGGCTTATTTGTTACCCGTTAATTTGAGCAGATTGTTCAAAGTTGACCCTATTTTTATTCATTTGGGTTTTACAAAAGAATCGAAGTACGCTCTGTCGAAAAGAAATGATTCAATTAGTATTTCAATCTCTGATTTTTTAAGAGTTTTTTATTTTGTTATTTCACTTTATTACATAGGTAGGTAGGTATACAAGATTAATAGGTATAATGAATAATAAAGAGATTTAAAAAAAAACGAACGAACCTAATCGTAATTCAGATTTTCAAAACACCACCTTCTTCTTGAATACACTTTTTTACAATTTTCCGTAATACACAACCTTTTTGCAGTATAGTAATATTATTAATAGTTATACTAATTCGGTTTCTTAAAACCTCTAGACTTTCAATAGAGTAAAATAGACGTTTTCCTTGATATCCATTGGTGCTCACACCGGCCATTTAAATAGTTCACACAAATCCTTGCATTATGAGACGGCGCGCCATCCTGTTGAAGATAAATATTGGGAATTTGAGCAAGAGGTAAATTAACCATAAAATCTGTTGTTTCCAAAACAATCAAATAAATTTGCGATGTAACGGGTTTAAGTAATATTGGCCCCATAATTCACGTCCCTAAAACACCTATCCATACATTAACACCGAAGAGTTCTTGAAGAGATACTTTCCTTTACAGATGTTGATTTTAATTGGCCCATCTCACATTGTTTATCTTAAACATTCCAAGATTCGTGAAGCACGACTCATCAGAAAAGAATACCATGCTACTAAAGTTATATTATGGTTATAATTCTCCATAAACCATCGGCAACGTTGAACTCGCCGAGCAAAGTCGTTAACACTCAAGTGTCGTTGGATTTGGTATTTGTACTTTTTATACTTATGTTTCTTTAAAATATTTCTTGCATTTCCTCTGCTAACTCCTATTTCATTTTCAATTTGACGCGTAGAATTTTTCAGATCAGCGTTCACACACGCCAGAACGTTTATTTTACTAATAATGAACTTTTCTTCATTTTCATTTTGTGGAACCGTTTTCAAAGGTTGCACTAGCTACGGAAAATAGGCGTAGCAGGGTTGGTTTCTGTCGGGGTTCCGTTCTGCATAGAGTGTTTGAGCCTGCCTTTTATTTTGCAAGCACTCACCATAAACAAGGAGCATATCTATTTGTCCAGGTCTTATAATACTTGCCATTTTAAACCAATTACAAAGAATTTTGGTTTCAAAAATAAAATCACAAAATAAAGCTGGATAATTTGGAACAATTTGAAACAATGTGCCAAACTCACATGTGATAAATAAGTTACCTATCAAAATTAAATAGTTTTTGAAAACCATCGCAACCTGTGCTATGGTGCAGGGTAATAATATCCAGAGACTTAAGTATTTTATTAATTTAACCCTTTCGCGGGCCGTGGGATCCATGCTTCCCACCAACTTTACTTCTCTTTAAAAACCGTGGACGGTACATTAACCACAGCTTGGGCGTAGCTCCACCTAGCTTTTACTATTAGAAGCTGGAGAAAAAATAGTAGAGCGCTATTTTTGTACTTCTGTGCTATAGAGATCTTCATGTTTCTGTATAGGTGCGTTTTGGAGGTTGTGTTTATGTGTTCTGGGTGCGATTTTATCAATTGTTGGCTCTGTTTGTTGACAAGGTAAGTACATAAGGTTTTTGTCGTGTATTTAATTATTTTAGTAATGTATGATATCCATTTATATGAATAGTTTGTTAAAAATACGTTTCGGTGTACTAATAATTACTCATCAAACGCGTGGGAAGTATGTTTCCCACCGCCCAAATGTACCCCTCAGTTTATAAAATTTATTGTTTGTAAATGTGGTTTTTAATCGTTTTTATAACAGTAAATCCACCGCAGACGAGTCGAATATCAGAAATTCCATTTTTCAGATGTACAAGCACAAATGGGATTTAAATTACCCGAAGCAGGCTGAAGAGGCTCTAAATTATTTTTGCAGTTTACCTGATGATGAGTACAATTCAGAGGCAGACGTTGACCCTGAAGATATAAAAGAATTTGAGGCTTTGGATCGAGGGGAAAAAGCTGGCAGTACTGATGGCGATTCCAGCTTTCCTTGTTCAGAAAGTGCTAAGATTGACTTTACTGATATACAAAATATGGACGAAGATATTCAGGAACGTCTTACTAATAGTACACCACTTCAGAATTCTCTGAATGAAGCAGATGCTGCTGTTGTCAATTCTGCCTCGGAAAATCTGTGTAGTGAGGAAGAAGAAGAGCTTGAAGACGGCAAGAAATTTTAGACGATAACATTCTTCAGTTTATTGTTTCCCAATCGAATTTATATGCCGAACAAAAAAATGCAAAGAATTGGAAGCCTCTAACATTAGAAGAATTAAAAGCTTATGTCGGATGTTTGATACTGATGGGTATCCACCAGTTACCACGTTTGGAGAATTACTGGAGTAGTGATCCAATTTTAGGAGTGAACTGTGTGTCAAATGTAATGACATCAAAGCGATTCAAGAAAATCACTGAAGTGCTGCACTGCAATGACAACTCCACTTGCCCATCTAGAGATAGTCCAGATTACGATAAATTATATAAGCTGAGACCTATTATAACCTATTTGAGTGACAAATGTATAAAAGTGTACAAGTGCTCTTCCAATTTATCAGTTGGCGAATCCATGATAGCCTTCAAAGGCAGGACGAGTATGAAACAATATATGCCTCTCAAGCCGATTAAACGTGGTTACAAGGTATGGTGTTTAGCTGATGCAAAAACTGGTTTTATTGTAAAATTTGAAGTTTATACTGGTAAAACCAAAGAAAATATCGAGGACAAAACCAAAGGTGAAAAAGTGGTGTGGAACCTAGTAAAACATATGAAAGGGAAAAACTGCGTAGTAGCGTTTGATAATTTCTTCACTGCTGTTGGCATTTTGAAGAAACTACATAGAAACGGTATTTTCAGTGTAGGCACTGTACGAACTAACAGAAAAGGTTTACCCTGCATGATGAAGAAGAAGGATAAATTAGACAGGGGTGAGTTTATGTTGCATACCGTGGGGCTGTGAGTGCTATAAAATGGCAGGATAGCAAACCTGTTACCCTACTAACAACCGCGGCTTCTCCAAGAGTTACAACGTTAGTCAAAAGGACCCAAAAGGACGGCTCTCAAGTAGCAGTGTACTGCCCAATGGTAGTGGATATTTATAATAAAATAATGGGCGGTGTTGATAAATTCGACCAGAAGAAGGAGAGATATGCCATTGGTCGGTCAAATGGTGGCAACGAATTTTATACTTTTTGATTGATTTATGTGTAGTAAATAGTTTTATTTTGCGCCAAGTGTCTAAACGAAACGCATGCGCTTATGACCAGCTAACATATAGGATAGCTTTGGCTCGTCAACTAATAAATGGTTACAGCAGCCGCAAGAGAAGACGCAGAACTGTTCAATTTCTAGGAAACAAAAGAATAGTGCCCGATGAAGTGAGATTATCTCAAGCGGGAAACCACTACCCAGAGCAAGGAACATACCGTCGCTGCAGGATATGCAGCACCAAAAAAAAATTAAAAAAGGACACGATACACCTGTTCCAAGTGCAAGGTGCCAGTTTGCGTTCCTTCCTGCTTCAAACAGCTTCATCAAAAGGCACAATAAGACATTATTTCATTACTTCCGTTTATTTCCTGTTTTTTTTGTATTGTATTTAAATAAATCATAAAATATAAACAATAGCTTCTTTCTTACAGTATGATAATTTAAGTCTACGTCAGGGCAGTGGGAAGTATTTGTCGCACCAGATTTTTTCGAAAAACCTTACAGAAAAAAAGTTGGATATTACACTATTAAAATGCATGTAAGAATGTCAATAAAATCCGCCATATAAATATTATTTACCTCTTGTTCCTATAATGTGCCCACGAAAGGGTTAATGGAGCAAATAAAAAAAATAATATCCGTTGTTTGAAAATAAAAAATGAAGATATAAATGGATAGAGGGTAAAATAGTAGTATTGGGCAGTGAAAGTCTTATGGTTGTAAGTTATACCATTTTCACACAAAAATCGATGATTTTTTTTTAAAGCTCCATAAGCCAAAAAAACTTTAGGTATAGCTACATAAAAAGTGTTTAGAATTTCTCTTAGAATTCAAATGTGCAAAAATACACAAGAATTGCCATTCAAAAATTTTAATTGTTTCGGTGAAACCGGAAGTGACTGTCATTTGTTTTCGCTTAAAAAATGAATATTACTCAACCCAATCGTCAACCAAAATTTCAAATTTTTATATAAAGCCGTTTTAAAATGAGAACCTAGGTAAAGGGTTTTCCAATAAGAGGTGTTATTTTGAATAGCCCGCTATTTCGGTAGATGTCACTTTTGAAGCTGTCATTGATTGACATTTGACAAGTAAAAACTACGCGATTAATAAAAATGGAACGATACACGCTTCAACAACGCATTGAAATTATTAAAATTCACTATGAAAATGGTGAAAATTTGGCAGAGACGGTTCGTAAAACTAAAACATTTTTGGGTCGCCGTGAAGCACCTTGTCGGACCGCAATACAGAAATTGGTGAACAAATTCGAGCTGTTGGGACAAGTTAATGATGTGAAGAATAAAACCCGTGCTCAAGAACAACTGAGAATATTGCTGCTGTAGCCCAAAGTGTTGAAGAAAACCGAGGTTTGTCCATTCCTCGTCGTTCTTTGGAATTGGGCATTCCACAAACGTCATTACACCGTATTTTGCATAAAGACTTGGGTCTTAAGGCTTATAAAGTTCAGTTAACACAAGAACTCAAGCCGGCAGATCATCAACAACGTCGTGTCTTTGTTGATTGGGTCGTTGAAATGCATGAAAATGATCCGGAATTCCATCGAAAAATCATCTTGACTGATGAGGTCCATTTCCACCTCGGTGAGTACGTCAACAGGCAAAATTGTCGCATCTGGGGCTCGGAAAACCCAATGTTGAAAAGCCTCTCCATCCTCAACGTGTGACTGGTGCAGTTTATGGTCTGGCGGGGTCATTGGACCTTACTTTTCCGAAAATGAGGCTGGAGCAACAGTTACGGTGAATGTATTGCGCTATCGAGAGATGATTAATGATTTTTTATGGCCGGAATTGCGGTATTGATCTGGACAACGTTTACTTTCAACAAGACGGCGCTACGTGCCACACAAGAAACGAAACCATTGATCTTTTAGGGGAAAAGTTTCCGGACCGTGTTCTCTCTCGAAGAGGTGATCACAATTGGCCACCGAGATCTTGTGATTTAACACCTTGCGACTTCTTCCTTTGGGGCCACGTGAAAGATAAGGTCTACGCCAACAGCCCAGTGTCGATTCAAGACCTCAAAGATGGAATTCGTGAGGCTATCGATGACATAGGGCAGCCACTTTGCGATTTGGTTATGGAAAATTTCATGAAAAGGATATGGTCCTGTAAGCGTGGTCGTGGTAGCCATTTGGCTGATATTGTTTTCCATTATTAACGGCGTACCTTCCTCTTTATAATGAAATAAACATCCGATCAATTATCTCAAAAAATTCCATTTTTCTTTGAATATCAAAATAACACCTCTTATTGGAAAACCCTATAGTAGTTCCATTGTCATATTAGAGCATAAAATGAGGTACATGGGGATATTGGAAATCTTTGGAGGTACAAAGTCAGTTAAACGTAAGAAAAGTAGCATATTTGTCTGCCCAAAAATAATCTAGGTTTATTTTATTTCGATTCGATACCTTTTTGTAGATGCAGAGTGAAAAGCAAAAATGTGCATTTTCGAAACCACAATATTCTTTTACTATGGAAGCCAAGGTCATCAAATTTTCAAAATATAGGTCGATTTTAAAAATGGTGTAAAATAATTCTACGGCTACTATGTAGCGAATGACTAAAGTAGACGCCATATTAAATATTTGCATTTTTAAAATCCTCATTAGAAATGCTCTTCAATTTGTATAACATGTTATGTTTGGTTAAGATACATAATGAAAAATAACTAAATTAGGATTTCATGGTAGTAGACTTTGATATTTTTAATCAATTTTCTCATAGTAGGTTTTGATTTGTTGTCTTCTTTTAAGTATCTGCCTGTCAAAGTAGAATTTATTGTCAATGTCCAATGTGTGCAGTTAATAAATTGTCAGTTTTATAAGATGAATAAGATTTCAAATAGTGACAAATATGATACGTTGGAGTGTTTAATTCTCTGTCGTAGAAATGACACGAACGCTGAAGGAATGTAGGGAAGAGGAATTATGCTTAGGCGTCTGAAAGCCATTCTTGTAGTTCATGGGAGTGTTGTAACGGTAAAGAGAAGAAAAGGTTCAGTCAGACGAAAATAAAGAAAATTTGGTTATGCAAAACGAGCTGAGACACCTAATGCGTCTTGACATCAGATTGAACAAATAACAGCTCAGTCAAGGGCGCGTAGCATATTACATTGTCATAAATATCACCCCGAAATAGAAAGGTCACGCCAGGATCTCTAGAATAGCCATGCGATTAGAAGAATGGCATTTTGCCAGTGGTTTATTAGAAAAATCACGAGATGCCAAACTTTTCCTTAAAAGTTTTTTGTTCTGATGACAGCCGATTTACTAACTGTGAGCCATTCTATCGACAGAGTACACGGTGTTTATTAAATAGCGTTAAAGCTTCAGCTAGCGTTATAGCCCATGCGAATCTGAGAAGCCTCATAATAGAATTAATGCTAGGCGATGCGCTGTTTCTTCTAAAGGGTCGTCCAAAAATGATATTAAATTGCAACGTTGAAAGCCACATGTAAACAAATTTACCACATGATACGTGACACAAGGCATCAGAAGCAAATAGGTGATCAAAACAATACAACAAGTACAGAACACAGTTTTTATTATTGAACATATTGTTCATCATATTGAACCTACGACCTGTAATTGGCTAGCTAGAGTACCGCGTTAACCAACTGTACTATCGAGATACAAACCCCAATCGATGTAAATTTTGTCGTTATGTATGTAGAACTGATGTAAATTCTAAATATAACGAGATTACAATCAAATTACTTATATTAATGGAATGTGAGCCTGCAGTATGGCAAGGATTCACACATACACATTCACGCCTTGATTAAAGACGAATACGTGTCGTAGTTGATGGCTATTTTTCAAAAGAAGTTAGCATTAACGCGGGCGCACCACAGGGATCCGTTATAGCGCCTACACTTTTTCTGCTGTACATAAACGACCTTACTTCTTCAACAACTAACCCCATCCATTGCTTTGCTGACGATAGCACTCTTCACTGTAGTTCATCTCAGTCTACTCATAGTGATAATCCACCTTCTATGTCAAATCAAGAAATTAAAGTTGAAATGGCAAATTCAATCAACAAAGACATTCAACGTATTCTCGAATGGGAAAGCAATAATCTAGTTAAATTTAATGCTAACAAAACTCAGTGTTGCCTTATGTCCTCCAAAAAAGATCGATCATTTCCTGTTGTAAGTATGAATGGCTCAGTTCTTAAGTTTTCAGACTCTATTACTCTGTTGGGTATGACTGTATCTTCAAATCTCTCATGGGTTGACCATCTTCTGTCAGCCACCAAAACAGCTGCTCGTAAAATAGGCTTTTTGTACAGATCTAAGCAGTACTTTACCTCTCGACAACTCCTTCTGCTGTATAAGGCCCAAATTCGGCCTCATCTGGAATATAATTCTCACCTTTGGGTTAGTGCTCCCCAATACGCTCTCGATATCGTTGATCGTATTCAAAAGAGAGCGATTAGGCTTATAAATGACCCGTCCTTAATTTCTCACATACAGTCCCTTGAGCATAGAAGGATGCTTTCAGTTCTTTCTTTGTATTATCGTTATTACAACGGCTATAGTGCTGGTGAATTACATTATTTGATACCATCTCCGGCTATCTTTGCGAGAAACACTCGGTTCGCTCATTCACATCATCAGTATGCAGTACAAATCTCCACTTGTCATACCAAACGGGCGCAATCCACATTTTTCTACACGGCTTCTAAACTCTGCTCCCTAGTTCCTGTTTTCCTCTCACTTATGATATAAGAAAATTTAAGGTAGCTGTTCATAGGCATCTATTGGCAATTCATTATCCCTCTATCCATCCTCCTAAGTGTTGCTGAGTGCTTTAGCACGATAGGCCTTATTTAGCCTGTTCAGGTCCACAATCATAAAAAAAAATACCAAAGCAACTTGACTAATTATTAGGATATAATATTATTATAATATTATAATCTAGCAAAGTACAGGTCGTAGGTTGAAATCCCACTCGAGGTAAATTTTTTATTTATGTATTTGAATAAAATTAATAATTCTTAGTACATATTTACTTTTGAACTTATTTGTTCATAACAAAACTTATAATAATTAAACAACTATTTTCAAATCTGTACCCTATATAGAAGGACTAACTTCCAAATTAATCTTTTTAAAAATGAAAGTAACTCAAAGATAGCTAAAACTAATTTACTTACAATATCAATTGAAAAAACCTCAACAAGCGACTTTCTCTTGAAATGATTTATATTAATAGTAATAGCAAGGATGAATGCAGCCCCAATAAATCTTTACGAAAACTATCTGCACAAACACGTATGAAAAATTTTACCATACAAACATAATTTTACATAAATAATTTGTAAAAGACATTGCCATTCCATAATCATGTACTGTAAATGTTATTTAATTATAATGAAATTATAACATTTAAATACTTAAGATTCATTATTTTGTAATGATTTAATCCAATCATTAAATAATATTTTATTTATTTTGTTGTATTTTATAGGGATCCAGTCTAATCAAATAAAAAATAGTCATTATTTAAATTAAGATAATATTTTATAATATGTATAAGTTAATGACCTTCATACAGATTTGAAACTGATCGTAGTTTTTACTCGAACCATGCTCTAGAGTAGCTAGAGCTATACAGCTTCTTCCCAACCTATCAGTGGTACCAACTTAAATATTTTGATCACGTGGTATACGCTTGAGATTGATCACTCTGTATATATATATATATATATATATATATATATATATATATATATATATATATATATATATATAACAACACACACACACACACACAAACCCACACACACACACACACACAAACACACAAACCCACACGCACACACGCACACGCGCACACGCACGCACGCACGCACGCACGCGCACACGCACGCACGCACGCACGCACGCACGCACGCACGCACGCACGCACGCACGCACGCACGCACGCACGCACGCACGCACGCACGCACGCACGCACACACACACACACACACACACACACACTCACTCACTCACACACACACACACACACACACACACACACACACACAAACAAGGTGATTATTAATTGGTGTTAGCGTTATAGTCCAGGCAAAGCTGAGTAACTCTATAACAAAATTATTGCTAGACGGTGCGCCATTTCTTCTCACGAGTCATCCAAATTTTACCGACTTGATTAGTTTTTATCTGGGAAAGTATCCGATGAAAAATTCATTTTCAAACAAAATATTGATGTTGAATTTTTTTGCAATTTTTGCGTTCCGCACCTTCTAAAACCTCAGATCAAGATTTGAAAAGATGCAGAATTTGAGGAAAATACGCTTGTAAACTAGGCCAATTTTGTGGTGACGTTTATATACATCAGTGTGACAGGCATTTTTTGTGCCTATTGCGTCGTTCGATTTTATATTCCACTGGTGATCATGTACTCATTCAACGAGTACGCAGATATGTACATGGTGTACGCTCTGTGGCTGCTGCTGAACAATATGTTCAATAATATAAAAGATGTTCTGTACTTTTTGTACTGTCTTGATCTGATGCCTTGTGTCACGTATCATATGGTGAATTTGTTTACATGTAGCCTTCCAACGTTGCAATTTAATGTTAATTTTGGATGACCCGTTAGAAGAAACGCGCATAGCTTTAACACTATTTAATAAACGCCGTATATATATATATATATATATATATATATATATATATATATATATGCCGGTAAAAAAGTTGTCGGTAGTAACATTTCTACCCATATTTAGGAAACGTTCAATTAATTTTGAAACATAATATTCTGGAAGGGGTTGGTTGTTAGGAAGCATATTATATTTTGCTAAATAAGGAAAACCATTCAGAAGATATTTAGAATGCGTATCAACAGTTAGCTAAAATTTTACACGAAATTTATCAGGTTTATTCGCCATATATTGTGTATATCTGCATCTAGCTTTAGTAGGATGTAATGCTTTCCCCTGGAACATGCAAGCTTTACAGTTACTAATAAATTTATACCATACTTCGGACGCCAAAACAAACTTATCACAAACTAGACGTTCTTTTCGTGTTGATCGAATATCAAATCTTAAAAATCTCATGATTTCACGAAATCGATTGCGTGACATGGTTTCACGAAAAAAGTGCGGTCCCGAAGTAACAGACGATAAACTGTCAAGCTATAATGTTCTTGCGTCGTAAGCACTACGAGCTAGCAATAGTGCAAGAAAAGCGTCAAGTTCTTGAAGAGACAAAGACCAGTTTGTATCATCTCCTAGTTGTCATTTAGCTTCAATTTTAGTGCATTTCTGAATGTGTTTTAGCGTTGTGTTATCTATAAATAATCGAAATGCACTTAGCACAGACTTAACAAGCACATTTCTTTTTGTATAAGGAGTTTGTCCAGAAGCATCTCGCATATTTATTTGAACTATAGGGCCAACATAAAGTCCACTTGATTCCACAACTTCCCATATATTATTAGATTTGGATGATTGTTTACTCGCCACAGGTGAATGCATGTAATTTTTTCGTTTTGGATTGTGTTCAATGCCATCACTAATTTTATTAGATGTACAAGGGTCAAAAGTGAACTTATTTACGCTGAGATTCCTCACTTTGTTCATTACTTTTGTCATCAACAGGAACAGATTCATCACTTTCGCCATTTTCAGAGCAGTTATTTGCTTCTTCGGATTCGCATTCCTATAGTTTTCCAACTCCGCAAGATAATCTAAAGCCGCGAGACGACCACATTTTTTTACTACGCAATTAACCCCGTAATAGGTACAGAAGTATCTCACAAGAACGTTCACTTGCAACTAATTTGAAATCTCAAAGTATTTGAATATATAGAAACAAGTTGTAACTTGCCTTATTCATGTCTTGGGCACGTAGGTAAAAATAGGGAAGGTTAGTCATAATTTCGGACACGACTAAACAAGTTCTGACTTGCAGTAAACTCCTAAAAATTACCACAATAATAGTTAAATACATTGTTTTATCTCAACGTAGTAATTATTTTTGTTATACAACCTCGAAACTGATTATGAATATATGAACGGTCAAAATGACGGTTCCGGCAGTTATACAAATACTACAAAAAAAAACTCAAAACTGCTTAATTTTCTTAATATATATTTTTATGTTCTAAAAGTACATAAAAATCTAGAAAAAGTCATAATACGTCAGCACCGTAATTCCAAGCACAACGGAGAAACAACAAAATTTAAAAAAACCGCCATGACAGTTCTAGTGTTATGTAAGCTCACTCATGCTATTAGCTATCGAACGAAACAGATACATTTGCATATGTTTATGTTGTTATAGTATATTGAAACGATCTGGTTGCATAAATAATCGAGCTAGTTGGATCTGCTTGGTATTCGAGAGGTGATGGATATTATTACAAACACAATTCCAGTTGCCAATTTAATTATACACAGTTATATGCATGTTTTGAATATTTTTAATTTATGTATCCTTAATAAAAATTATAATTATACAAAGAAATAACATATTATATTCTATAAGTAGAACACGTTCATCTTATGTGGAATATATATATATATATATATATATATATATATATATATATATATATATATATATATATATATATATGGAACGACAAGTCGGCTTTGAAATAATTGATCGTGTTTTTAATCCTCTTTACAATGATGTAGGACATGGTCTATCTATTTTTAAAAACAACAAAGAAAATTTACAAAAACGTATTTTATTAAAGACTCTAACAATAAGTAGGCCGTGAAACATAAAAACACAATCGAATTTAATGCCACTTAAAATTATTCGTTCCAGAATATTTTTGTGTCAAACATGGCTTTATTTACTAATACTGAATGTTGAGTCGTTACATCTTGTCTCATAAAAACAGTTTAGAAGCTGAACGGATGTACTTGAAGCTGTATCCTGAAAGAAGGCAGCCCAGTGCTCGTACGTACAGAAATTTGGTAATTAATTTAAAATGTCGTTTTGTACTGGCAGGAGTCAGAAGCATCACCAACAGACGCGAGACAACGCCTGGATAAACAACAGTGTTTCATATATATATATATATATATATATATATATATATATATATATATATATATATAAACTTTCACCATTACCACTCATAATAAAATACTTATCTTTTTGGGGTTTTTAATGGTGTACTTTAAATTATACAATCTAAACGTTTCGATAACACTTACAGTTATCTTCGCCAGTAGTAATATTTGTTAAAAATTGTTAAAAACAATTAAACAATTTTTAGAAAAATTGTTAAAAACGATTTTTAACAAATATTACTACTGATGAAGATAACTGTAAGCGTTATCGAAACGTTGTTAAAAACAATTTTTAACAAATATTACTACTGACGAAGATAACTGTAAGTGTTATCGAAACGTTTAGATTGTAGAATTAAAATACACCATTAAGAAAACCCCAAAAGATAAATATTTTAACGTAACTTTAGGTACAAACCATTAAACAGGGCACTTTTTATCCCTCACGAATTTTTAAGGATATAATCCCTCCACCACTACCTACCGAGGTGACATTTACCAATACTTTAGGATTTAAAAAAGAAATCTTGATTTATCTAGTTGGCCTATAATCTACATAAATTTAAATAAAAATCTACAGTAATGGTAACAAAAAGAAACTGTTTTGTTTGATTTTGATTGATGTTCCTAAGTAAACAACTGTCACCTGTGACATACAACTACAGTGGCGTTGCGGTGTCGTAATCACATATGAACATTATTATACTAATACAATAATATTTGTATTATTGTCCTAGTAGAACTTTGTGTATTCAGAAACATAATTCGCATATTTTGAAACGATTGTAGAAAGTTTCCATTCTTTAAACGCCACTTGAAAAAGCAACATACATCTATAGTTATTACAAGTAACTATTAAACAAAGTTATTAAATCTGTTATTATTATTATTTGCTCACAAGAGCGTAAACCTTTTTTAATGCTAATGGTGCTACTTCTACTAGTAACCTACACATTGAGTAATCGTTGACTTTGCAAGGCCAATGCTCACTAAAATGCAATATTTGTTGTATAAGATTAAGCGATAGTTTAAATTTTTTTTATGATTAACAAATTTAACATACACCGCACAAATTGTTTAGTTTTACATTATGTGTTTATCGTAAAAATAAACACTCTGATATACACATATAAGGACAAGAACGGAAACTGTGTTTTCAGTAGAAAATAAAGAAATGAAAACGAGCATTATATTTGTTTTATCAACAATCACTTTTGCAGCAGCAGTAATGGTATGACGCACTTGCATTTAATAATTCATTAGTAATTATTTAATTTTAGGTGGTTCCGTTAGAAATAAGGGAGTCGTGGGCAAAGTTGGTCGAACCGCATTTTAGTAAATGTGTTGCTTTTTCTAAATGTGATTCAACAGTTGCATATAGAACCATGACTAACACCAAGTATACTAACGATAATACAATAAAATTATATATTCAATGTATAAGCGAAAGGTTAAATTTAATGAACTCGGGGACGGCAAAATGGAATGAAGAAGAGTTTATTAGGCAAATTAAGGGAGTAACACCTGAAATATTTAAGAAGTGTAACGCCGCAACAGAACATGTCAAAGATTTGAGCGAAAAATCGTTTAACATGTATGCATGCATTGTTTATTCGGTAATGGTACCCAAAGGACAAGAAGACAAAGACACATATAAACATAAAATGTATTAATTAATTATTTTTTCATTTATCTTCATTCTCTTCTCTTCATGGTATTTGAATATATTATTATTCACAAAACCAAGCACGTTTTATTTTTGTTTAACTGCGTTATAAGATAGTGTTCCTGTATACCTACTTAAGAAAGTTTGACGGATATGCGCATTTTGAGGGCGTCTGAATCCATTTTGGCCATTTTTGGCATATCGTCCCCGCTCCCAAACCTCTCCCTCTCCCTCTCCTCTCCTCTCCTCCTCCCTCTCCCTCTCCTCCCTCTCCTCTCCCTCTCCTCTCCCTCTCCCTCTCCCTCTCCTCTCCTCTCCCTCTCCCTCCTCTCCTCTCCCTCTCCCTCCTCCCTCTCCCTCTCCCTCTCCCTCTCCCTCTCCCTCTCTCCTCTCCCTCTCCCTCTCCCTCTCCTCTCCTCTCCTCTCCTCTCCCTCTCCTCTCCCTCTCCCTCTCCCTCTCCTCTCTCCCTCCCTCCTCCCTCTCCCTCTCCCTCTCCCTCTCCCTCTCCCTCCTCCCCTCTCCCTCTCCCTCTCCCTCCTCCCTCTCCCTCTCCCTCTCCCTCTCTCCTCTCCCTCTCCTCTCTCCTCTCCCCTCCCTCTCCCTCTCCCTCTCCCTCTCCTCTCCCTCTCCCTCTCCCCTCCTCTCCTCTCCCTCTCCCTCTCCCTCTCCCTCTCCTCTCCCTCTCCTCTCCTCTCCCTCTCCCCTCTCCCTCTCCCTCTCCCTCTCCCTCTCCCTCTCCTCTCCTCTCCTCTCCTCTCCCTCTCCCTCTCCTCTCCTCCCTCTCCCTCTCCCTCTCCCTCTCCCTCTCCCTCTCCTCTCCTCTCCTCTCCCTCTCCTCTCCCTCTCCTCTCCCTCCCTCTCCCTCTCCCTCTCCCTCTCCCTCTCCCTCTCCCTCTCCCTCCTCCCTCCCTCTCCCTCTCCTCTCCCTCCCTCTCCCTCTCCCTCTCCCTCCCTCTCCTCTCCCTCTCCCTCTCCCTCTCCCTCTCCTCTCCCTCTCCTCTCCCTCTCCCTCCCTCCCTCTCCCCTCTCCTCTCCCTCTCCCTCTCCCTCTCCTCTCCTCTCCTCTCCCTCTCCCTCTCCCTCTCCCTCTCCCTCTCCCTCTCCCTCTCCCTCTCCCTCTCCCTCTCCCTCTCCTCTCCCTCTCCCTCTCCCTCTCCCTCTCCCTCTCCTCTCCCTCTCCTCCCTCTCCCTCTCCCTCTCCCTCTCCCTCTCCCTCTCCCTCTCCCTCTCCCTCTCCCTCTCCTCCCTCTCCCTCTCCCTCTCCCTCTCCTCTCCCTCTCCCTCTCCCTCCTCCCTCTCCCTCTCCTCTCCCTCTCCTCTCTCCTCTCCCTCTCCCTCTCCCTCTCCTCTCCTCTCCCTCTCCCTCTCCCTCTCCCTCTCTCCCTCTCCCTCTCCCTCTCCTCTCCTCTCCCTCTCCTCTCCCTCTCCTCTCCTCTCCCTCTCCCTCTCCCTCTCCTCTCCTCTCCCTCTCCTCTCCCTCCCCTCTCCCTCTCCCTCTCCTCTCCTCTCCTCTCCCTCTCCTCTCCCTCTCCTCTCCCTCTCCCTTTCTCCTCTCTCCTCTCCCTCTCCCTTCTCCCTCTCCCTCTCCTCTCTCCTCTCCCTCTCCCTCTCCCTCTCCCTCTCCTCTCCTCTCCCTCTCCTCTCCTCTCCCTCTCCCTCTCCCTCTCCCTCTCCCTCTCCCTCTCCCTCTCCCTCTCCCTCTCCCTCTCCTCTCCTCTCCCTCTCCCTCTCCCTCTCCCTCTCCCTCTCCCTCCCTCTCCTCTCCCTCTCCCTCTCCCTCTCCCTCTCCCTCTCCTCTCCCTCTCCCTCTCCTTCTCCCTCTCCATCTCCCTCTCCCTGTTCCTCTCCCTCTGCCTCTCCCTCTCGCTGTTAACATTTTGATTTATTCTTGGGTTAGATATGGATGGTTAGAACATTTTTGGAACAAATCAACTTTGATTTTGATAGTGCAACTAATTCTACTTTTCTATGTATTTGATATGATTGCTACGAAACCCAGGTACATGTGGTTTACAGAGAAAAAGATATGTTACAGTAACATGGGCTGAATATTACAAGCTTAATTGAATAGGGGTCATACTAGTCCGAGTATGAATTTACACATTCTCCAGCTGTGCTAACAGAACGAGCACCACAGATTAGGAAAGATCTGTTATATGTAAAGAATGTGTATGTTGACTGAAAAGAAATATATCATTCTAGGGGAGATCTATTTGAATTTCTGTAGGTCTGACTTAGGGTAGGGGATACTGTCTGTAGTTTAGTTTAATTATTTGGGGAATACAATACTTTGATATCATCTATCTTTACAGTCAGCTTTAGTTTAAATTACGGAATATCAATGATCAAGTAAGAAAACTGTAATTACTTTTATATAGGTATTGGAAGTTCTTTGAAATCCGTGAAAAATCAAAATATTACTCTTCTTCTGTGTGCTAAAATTGCCTCTAATCGTGAATTTAGTTTTTTATAAAATTAAAACGTCAACAAATTTTCTTAACATTCTTCTTATTCTTAAAATAATGATCTTAATAATTCCAAATTCCACACTCAAATTAATTCAACTTTAAAAAATGTACTTTAAACTGAAATGTTTTAAATCTTAATATGAACTCTTCCCACATGGATGAAACAGGTAATATGCTAATGGTTCACTCTAATAAATCTTTGAAAATGTGGATGATAGAATACCGGACAGATACCATATCTAAACAAGTCTTAATAATATTGATAATAATAAATTAAGAGCTGTCTCGGTGGTAGAATGGTTGCCTTTCACCCCAGCGGCGCAGGTTCAAACTTGGCCGAGGTAGCCGTTTTTTCACTTATTGAGCATCACCCAAGCATTCATTTATTTTAATTCTTCAGTGAAATACTTAAAATGATGCTATAATTTAGAATAGTTTCTGGTTTGTTTCAACGTGAATTTTAGAAATAAAGTGTATCAATTTATTTATTTTCTATTTGTAATTTGTGATATCATGATAAAGAAATGAGAAATTAATCTTCATAATATGTTACATTTACAAGTTCTTGTCGATTAAACTTTAGTGGAAAAGTGTTAAACTAGTTAAGTTCCGAATGCTTCTTTTTTAGGATTACACAAGACTATTGACAAGCAATGGTACACGCACATTCTTTTTCCGAAAGAGTATCTTTTTCAATGCATGTACGGCATTGATCACATATGTAACGGTATTGCCACACATGGCACAAGGTATAGTGCCATACTTAATGTGGTTTACAGGGACAACATCCTCTAAAACCAATGCAATGCACATCTCTAGGTGTGGAACAACTTGGTTTATAAATACTTTACACAGCAAAATGTCACATGTTTTGCTTATATGAGCAGATCACGTTGACTTTTGGCGATCGGCTCTAGTTGAATTGTCGTAATGCCTCAGACAAACTAGTAAACATTTGATTTTTCGAAACTAAATCCCCTTATGTGCTCGTTTTGTCCATCCGTCGGTACCTTCGCCAAGCGATCTCCACGAGTCCAAGGATCATGATATTGAATACGAGTCGGATGGAAAGTCAATTTTGGGAAAGTGCGCTGATTGAATTAGATACTAGCAGCAGTACAATGCGATGGCGCGCACATGAGAGAAGTTGTAACAGTCGAGGTTTTGTTATATTGATCTGATTGTCCTTAAGAGATTTTTTTGATACTACATCGAAGCAATAGCGTTAGTTGTAATACTTCGTACGACCTTTCCTTCTGCTTATGGTAATTGCTTTGTGTCACAAAATCACGTGCACGCACACCCAACCACACACACACACACGCACGCACGCGCACGCAGCACACGCGCGCGCGCCGCACAGCACACGCACACGCACACGCACACGCACACGCACACGCACACGCACACGCACACGCACACGCACACGCACACGCACACGAACACACCCACGAACACACCCACTCACACACACACACACACACACACACACACACACACACGCACACATACTTCATGTTTTTGCTAATGTGTCAAATTTAATTTCGTGTTTGATCACTTTCATATTATATAATTGGAAAAAATGGAAGAACCAAGCCAATAGCGTCATTAATAAAAGTTGCCTATAACTGCAACTAACTGCCTATGAAGCGTTTGTGAAATAGGGCTCAATAGCGCGACGTCACCCGGGCGCGAGCGTTAAATGTGTACTTTTAACCAGCTGTCGGTAATTACCAAAAGGAAAGTTGGAAGTACGTAAAAAATGTAAAAATATGGAAATAGATCACCTAATGTTATTACAAAAACACTCAATTAATAAAATGAACGATTAGCCTTAGAAGCACAAAAGCGGAATGTATATGAACATTTGAAATGAAGTGGAGGTTATGTTTTAGGGTACGTTCCACTTATCACCGCAAGACTCACGATCACGACCACTGATTTTCTGTTCCACTAGCGTACAGCCGTCGCGGTCGAGAACGTAAGTGAAACCGGTCGGGATCACAGATTCACCGAACCTGAACAATGGCGGCATTTGTTGTGGTTATGTCAAGAAAATGAATTGCCCATGAAGATGAAATTTCTTCCAGTTCGGATGAAGAGTGGGAGTCTGCCTTCTTTAAAAGACAGAAAAAGAATTTCAGCTGCGAATCCAAGGTTATATCAATATTATTAATGTGTATAACGACCAAGATTTTAAAAGACACTTTAGGTGGGTATTTATAAAAACACCTTACTTTGACTGTACACCATTCTATATCTGAGTAAAATTTATGATAACATTATTGTAGAACGAGTAGGACTACCTTTCAACATTTGGTGAACATTCTGGTGAAAGGTTTAAAAGGCAAGTTAAAGCTTGTCCAACATTGCCTTGTGAGCAACAGTTATTGGTTTCCATATTGAAAATGGCAACAACAGACTCATACTAGTATGTATAAAGCATTGCTGAGTCAATTCAACAGTGCAACTTTGTTACTGATCAGTTTGTGTTAGATTTAATATCGGTCGAGCTACTACAGTCAGAGCTGTATGTAGAATCACTTGTGCTCTGCTTGGAAGAGCAGCTACATTCATACAGTGGCCAAGTGGTGATCGTTCTGCTAGTGTAATGAGAAGATTTCAATAAATTAATGGTTTCCCTAATATTATAGTACCTATTGATGGAACACATATTCGTATCGATGCTCCAAAGGAAAATCCTGCCGATTACATCAACCGCAAAGGATTCCATTCAATTCATGTACAGGTTTGCAGAAGTATTTCATGTCAATGATACTTATGTATACGTCATTAAATGTTTCAGTTAGTTTGTGATCATTAAACCTTGATTATCGCCATTCTTCACCAAGAATGGCAATTGAAAGATGTATTGGATTACTCAAAGGTAGAATGAGGAGTCTTCTGCACTATCTTAATATTTAATTGGCGAATACATAGTTGCATGCTGTGTAATTCATCATATTTGATTTGATAAACATTGCAACATTACCCGAAAATGAACATGGATACACTGTAAGAGAATGTAGAAATAATGCTGCAATCCAAAAACGGAATTATATCATGGCAAATTTACCACACTGATCTTGATTGTGTTTTGAATGTTCATGGTATATGCACTTATCTAGTTTCTTTTCTATTAAAGATTTTTTAATATCTTATGATCTGTACTTACACCATATTGCAGTTTGTGGAAATTATTTTATTTAAATAAAAAACTATTATAAATAATAAGTTTTTTGTAGGTAACTGTGTTGTACTTTAAAACAAAAACAAAAAATTAATATTCCTTCCTAAAAACTAAATAGAATATGTCACAAAACTTAAACAGTTCTCTTAAAAAGCACGCTTGCGTGTTCACGAAACTAAAAACAGTCTTGTTCTTGTAGTAGCCGTCCTTTTCATTTTGTAAGTTTTTCCAAAACTGCAAGGAATTTCACATCCATTTCAAGTTTCTCTTTATGCCGCTTGGCTCGCGCTTCTTCATGTTCTTCTTCTTGTCTCAATCTCCTTGACAAGAGAGAATACAAAGCTGTTTTTGGTGGTGTCACAGATTTGAGTGTTGTTGCAGAATGGCTTTCAGCTTCATCCTTTTTTTATGATTCTACTAAGTATAATAACCTCATAAAATTACCAATTTCTTCTATTGTTTGCCAGATTTATTGTTATTGTCCTTAAGAGCCTTATAAGTTTTTTTGAGGCTTCTAAGTTTTGCTGAACACTGACCTGTAACATTATGGCCAAACTCTTTCATAACATTTGCAAATTATAAATACAGTTATTAGAACAGAGTTATTTTCCTGGATACCTATCAGCAATCTAAAACTAAGCCACTCCGCATAACTCATTTTCGACATTCCTCCCTCTGAAGAGTCTGGTGACTGTGTAGGTATAAAATCTGTTTCGGTAGGGTCTATTGGCTGAGGAAGAGATTCATTTGCATTCGAAAAACCATCTTCTTGGTCTGTTACAAATTAAATAACTCATGATCCTGACTGACTATCTTCTGCCGAAGCTTCAGCTACATATGTATTTAAAAGCAAAGATGCATAGTTACTATCTGTAAAAACAGCCAAAATGTAATAGATGTTAGGCGCTTAACAGGTATACTTACCGTCTTGAGCACGTTCTGCATCCTCAGGAATTAAATTTAATTCTAAAACAATGTCTTGACCACGCAGACCCTCTTACATATGTGATGCTTCGCGGTTGCAGTGTGGTCATTGTTCATGACGTCATCAGTGACGTCAAAACGACCGCGGTCGTTAAGTGGAACGGCTAAACTACAGAAATCGGGCGCCGCGATCGTTGCGGGCGTTAATTGGAACGTACCCTTAGTAAACAATAAACGTACAGCGCAGCTTAATTGAATGCGCCTCGACGTTTAAAACCATTTTAAACCGTTGATGCTGCATTATTTAGGTACATATTTCGTTTTTTTAAATTAAAAGGTTGATGAATTGATAGGTAAGAAATCATATTTTTCTTTACGGTCAGTTAAATTGTGACGATTAATTAAGTGTTAAAATATGGAATCCTAAGTAAGGAGTACATAAGGGTCAAGTTCTAAACAACAAAATTCAACTTTCCAGAATTTCAAATTTCCTACACAATTTTGACGTCACCACTATCGTTCTCTATTTATACGATAATAAACAAATTCTAATTACTAATTTTTTTGTAGGAACGTAAACGTACGTTTTTAGCGATTTTGGTAGACGTTTTGCTTAAATACGTTTGTTAAGTGTGTATTCGCCCGCAGAACTTCACCTGCCACAATTAAAGCCTTATAGCCATGATTAATATGGTCCACTTTTTACGGAACGTTTTATCGAATGACACAAATTACAAATTTCGCATCTAGGTGACATGCCTGGGGGACTCTACAAAAACTGATGACGGAACAGTTGACTAAGTTAAAGATCATACAAATGTTTATATAGGTAATCCAACGAAAAATGATTCACGTCATTAATTTAAGTAAGTAGTTCCAACGTTCTATACTCCGTTTACCGAACAGAAATAGCTAAGCTCCTCCTCAAACATTCCCGCAATATTTAAATGCAACTGTGTTATTGGTCGCATTTATAAACCCGGAACATAAGCAATTACTTGCTTTCAACTGTTGTAGTTGGCGTACTTAACAGTAATTCTGTTTTATTCAATATCATACAGTTTTATGTTCTCTTTTTTAGAATAAAGTAAAGTGTGTTTTGCAACCGTATCTTATTCGAAACGTAGTATATAACCCTATCGTCCTTATAAAAGGACGCCCCATTTTGACTTAATCCAAAACTTCAAATATTTTTTAACTATGTTTGGGTCACTTTATTTTACTTAATTCTGCATCTAGTTTTATTACTTTACGTCCCAGTTTCATTCCGGGAAAACTGAAAAAACTGCCCTGTCCTGTAAAGTGTTACTACAGGAACACAAAATTAATCATCGCAACAACAGTTAAAGCAACATTTTAGTCACAAAAACATTTACAATAGAAATTAAGAATTAAACTTAAATATTAATGTTCAGATTGATAGTACAATTTGTATTGCCCTCAATAGTTACTGGAGGATAACTATTGTTAGAAGAAATGGCGTTACTATGACCAGTTTTATTAGTAACTTCTTTGTTTTGCTGCTGCAACACTTGAACAAACGTTTCTCCGCTGAGAATCATCCTGACAATTTTATTTCTGCTTTCTAAAGAGTGTTCTATATATTTTTATTATAAATTTTTTTATGAACGAATAAGTTCAAAGGTAAATATATAATTAAGTATTATTATTAATTTTATTAAATACATAAATTAAAAGATTACCTCGAGTAGGATTTGCACCTACGACCTGTATTTTCTAGAGTACCGCTAACCAAATGCGCTATCGAGATTCAAACCCCAATCGATGTAAATGTGTCTTTATGTATGTACAGCTGCTATAAATTCTAAATATAATATAAGTAATTTGATTATAATCTCATTATATTCAGAATTTACATCAGTTCTATATACATAAAGACAAAATTTACATCGATTGGGGCTTGAATCTCGATAGTGCAGTTGGTTAGCGCGGTACTCCAGCAAAGTACAGGTCGTAGGTTCAAATCCCACTCGAGGTAATCTTTTTATTTATGTGTTTAATAAAATTAATAATAATATTTAGGTGTTCTATGTATTTTTCAGCCACCCACGCACTCTTCCAACCTCCTTGTCTTTTTGGTACTGCTAAATCAGCACCGGCATTGGCCAAAAGCGTTGCAGAACTTCGTCGAAATGAATGACCAGTGTATCTGTCAGCATCTTGAAGACCCAAAAAACAGTGCAATTTGTTTTTGAATTTCTCCAACTGTGTGGATTCCTACTCTTTGAACGGTGCGTTTTGAATTTCTGTACCCCAAAAACAACATGCTGTGGTTAACACTTTTTGGTCTCAGTGACACGTATTTTTGAACAACTGCAAATAGTTAATCCACTCTAATTCGTTTATTACACTGAAGGTTCTTCTTTCATTTGTTTTAGTGCAAGGAATCGCAATAACTAACTGCGTTTCAGTTTCTTAAATATCGTCTAGTGAAATATAATATAATTCTTCTCATCTTAAACCGCTTGCTATTCCAATATTAGCTATAACCTCCATATAAAGAAAAACACGTTAATTTTATTGCATTATGTGAAATCTTTTCTTACCTTTGCCAGGAGATTTTTGTCATTGTAAGCCTCTTTAATAAATCGATAGATTTCTTCTCGGGTTAATGCTGTAGATGTTTTGGGTTCATAATCGACTGATTATTTTTTCAAGAATGCTACCAATCCAGGAAAGCGGAATATGTCCAGATTTTCATTTGCAATTAATGTTGATTTAATCATGGAGTATTTCGGCCATAAAGAGGATGCACTTATTTTTTTAGACTAAAAACATTAATTTACAATTGAAGAGCTAATATAACTATTCGCATTCTTACCAGATCAAAAAATAAGCCAACATAACTTTTTCCGTAATTTTCTCAACATTATTTACAACTTTCCATTCACAAAAATGGCTGAACTGTGTTTGATACCTTTCCCCACTCTTTCTTGGTATTAATTTAGTACACGCTTCTATAGATTTCCTTAAAATTTCTGAAGAATTTGTCAGAATTCATTCTGACGTACGCACGGGAGAAATCGACAAAACAAATATACATTGGAGAAACCACCGTTGCCAATCATGTTTCGCAAATACAACTAGATTTAAAGGTTCTGTATTATAAGTGTTTTGTAACTGTGGTTTCCTATTAGTGGAGTTGATCGGCCTATTTCCACAGTTTATGCTTTTTGAACGCGACGTTTCGGAAGCCGATTCTGCTTCCGTCATCAGGCTTAGTCCTGAGAAGGACTGTTTTCGCACTTGAGTCGAATTCATAATGTATAATTTTTCTCAAGCACTTGACTACTCTTAGATTCGAACTTGGTACCTTTCACTTACTAGTCTGACACCTTTGCCACTGAGCCATAATTATCACATATAATAAAATACTTATCTTTCTTTTTAAAGAACTGAAAATACTCTTCTGTGTAATCAAATACATATTACTAAGAAGTTATTGGACATCAATCATAAAAATCTTTTATATATACGTTTAGAAATTTCATCTATATTGAATAAAGAAGATTGGGATAAAATTGATTCCATAATGTTTAAATCTATGGAAATAAATTTTGACATCTCATGTCAACGTCAAAAAGAAAAATTGAATAAATTATACAAACAATAAAATAATATACCATCTATTGGTTATAAAGAAACAGTTATAAACGTTTCTGATAATGTTTAGTTCAGATTATGCTATTGAAGCGCTTTCTAAAGGAGGAAATCTTGCGATAACACCAAGAGATATAACATGAAGATATAATTTCCAATATCGAAAACTTCATTAAATCATTACCTTTTGATGCTGGTAATGAAGTTAGATATAACACCGTTAAAATACTACGTAGAACAAAACCTCCAAAGAACAACTTATCCTTTCGTAAACGACGTGCTTTACTTGATCTTAAACGCACTGAAAGTATAATAATATTAAAATCAGATAAAGGTAATGCAACTGTTATATTAAATATGAACGATTATAAGACTAAGATAGAACAATTGTTGGGACCAGAAACTTATCGTGAAATACCAAAAGATCCAACAAAAAATGCTTTCTTAAAAACTAAAGAACTGATTAAATTATCATCTATTCCTGAAGAAATAAAAAAGAAACTAACTAACTCAGAAGCTATTTCACCAAAACTATATGGTTTACCAAACATTCATAAACATAATATTCCTTTAAGGCCTATTGTTAGTGCAATCGGTTCTCCTACATATACTCTTGCAAAACATCTTACACTTTTATTACAACCTCATATAGGAAAAACACCCCATTACATTAAAAATTCTGCCGACTTTGTTGAAAAAATTGAAAGGGGTGATATGATGGTCAGTTTTGATGTTGTTTCACTTTTTACAAAAGTGCCTCTAAAACAAACTATTGAATACATTGATCATCTTTTTCCAAAGCACATAACCATTATTTTTCAGCACTGTCTTACTACAACTTATTTTCAGTAGAATAGCAAATTTTATGAACGTGTAACAATCGCTAGTCCCCTTAGTCCCGTTATAGCTAATTTTTACATGCAGAAATTTTAAACAAAATACACCTAAATAACCTTCAGTTTGGTATAGATATGTAGATAACACATTTGTTATTTGGAGACATGGAGAAGCGGCACTGCATGAGTTTTTGGTTTTTAAAAATGGTAAGCATCCTACTATTCAGTTTACCATGGAAAAAGAAACTCATCGAAGTTTACCATTTCTTGGCATATTAATATCTAAAAATAATAATTCACTATCTCTTAAGGTTTACAGAAACCCGACACACACTGATACATACCTTCATAAATTATCCAACCACCATCTACGTCAAAAAATTGGTGTAATTAAATCTTTAGTAAATCGAGCAAAACGAATTTGTGACCCTGAATTTTTGACGGATGAATATAAATATTTAACAAAATCCTTACCAGATAATGGATATTCACTTACAGATATTAATGATGTTATTACACTTTCTAGACGTAACCTTAAAGAAAAACCAGTTCTTAATGTTGGTACTACTTTTCTTCCTTTTATAGCTAATGTTACAGATAGAATTGAAAAAATCCTAATTAAATATGGCATTAGGACTAATTTTACACCTACAAGAAAAATTAAAGAACATTTAAGATCACCTAAAGATGTGTCAAACCCATCATCATCTTCCGGAGTGTATAAGTTATCTTGTACATGTGGAAAAGTATACATCAGAACCACAAAACGTAGCTTTGAGACAAAACGTAAAGAACATATGAGATTTTGTAGATTGGTTTTAACCAGAGAAGTCTGCGGTGGCTGACCATGCCTTGAATAATCAAAATCATGACATTCAATTTGACAATATGGAAATATTGGCAAGACAAACTCATTATTATGTTCGTTAACAACGTGAAGCTATTGAAATACATAAACCCTAATAATTTTAATAGACAAGACGAAAATCTCCGTTTAAGTAGGTTTTGGCATCTTATAATTAAAAAAAGCGCAATGATACGTCTTAATTTTGATTTCAATTTTTATTATTGGTATGTCTAGCTTTTTGTTGTTTTTCCAAGGCCTTGAAGCAAATGTTTTACCAATTATATGTTAAATTACCACAGCACTATAATTTAACATTAGTAGTTGAAATTATTGGTGGTATGTTTGCATGTTGTGTTGTGAGGTCACTAGGGTACCTGAAGGGTAACCTGTGTATGCGTCTAAAAATTCGCCGTTCACAGGAAGCGATAGAGGAAAGGTGATTCGGGTTTATATTTGTGTATATGGGTGCTCGGAAATCCATAACAGGGCGGATGTATGTTTTATAGGTGTGTTGAAGTGTTTTAGGGTGGCAACCTCTGATCCTACCCCGGAAGGCGCTCAGCAGGTTTGCACGGTTTCTAATCTTATTGAGTGTTCTTTTTACACTGGGGAGCCAATTGAGGGTTCTAGTGAAGAGGATTCTTAGGTGGGTGACTTCATCTTGGAGTGTGTTTTGGGAACTTGTCTTCGGTGTAGTTAGGATGTCGGAAGAGGATTGTTTGGGTTTTGGAAGGATTGACGGAGCCTCTCCACCGGTTCTTCCAGTTGCATACGTTCCGTAGGATTTTGTATATGAGGCGGGAGGCCGTTTCGTTGTTCCGGTTAACCGTCCAGAAGGCGGTATCATCCACAAACTGCGCAACGACTACTCCGGGGTTGTGTGACTTTGGGAATGTCTGATGCCAAGATGGTGTAAAGGACAGGGGCTGAGGCAGAACCTTGCGGTACACCTGCTGTAGGTTGCGAAAGATCGGAGAAGGTTTCCCCTACCTTTACCCGAACTGACCGATTAGTCAGGTACGAGAGTAGGAGTTTGGAGGAGGGGTCGGGAATGTTGAGGTTTCGGATCTTGTGCAGGAGACCGGCGTGCCAGACCTTGTCGAATGTTTGTTTAGTGTCCAGAAACACTGCCAGATTGCATTGATTGTGATTGAATGCTTTGGTGGTCTCTGTAAGCAGCATCAACAAGGGATTATGACACGTTCGGTCGGGACGGAAGCCGAATTGGCTATTAGGAAGGAGGTCGTTGAATTGTAGGCGGTCACTGAGTAGCCTGGCTAGAATCTGCTCAAAGCATTTTCCGAGGTGGGAGATTGATCTATAGGAGGAGGGTGAGGTTAGGTCGGGGTGATGTTTGGGTATCATGACGATGAAGGCTGATTTCAAGTCGTTCGGGAAATGGGATACGATTAGGCAATGGTTGAAGATGTTGGTTAGTAGTAGGAGGGCTGGGTCCGGTAAGTGAAGGAGGATTTCGCGATTTAGGCCGTCAGGACCAGGGGCAGAATTTTTTCCTTTTTTGAAATAAGTGTGGACCTGGTCGGGAGTGATGGGGGCATAAAAGGGATTCTCGTTATCGAGATGGGTTTCAGGAAGGTTAAGGTTGCAGAATTCTTCAAGGCGTCCCTCAAACAGTGTCTTGAATCGGTTATCGAATTAGGGATCATCTAGGGATCGGAAAATGGATTGGAGGTGGTGACCAGAGAAATCGGCTTTTCCTTGGTCGGAGGAGATTAGGTTGCCCTGAAGGTCGGTTAGGTGAGATTTAGGGTTAACTTTTCTTCTGGTCAGTCTATTGAACTGTTGCCAGAAGTGTTTACCATTTATATAATCTAACAGGGAGTTTGCTTTGGTCCAGGAGTCTGCGGCGTGTTTGTTTGCTTCTCGTCTGATTAAGGCGTTAAGGCCATTGTATTCGGTCTTGAGAGCCGGATCCCTGGATCGCAAGAATTGCGATAGATTGGTTTTTTCTCTTTGATCCAGTTCACAATGTGCTGTGGGAGCGATTTGCAGGAAATGTCGATGTTTTTTAATGGTACAGAAATATCGACCGCTTCCGTAATTACGGAAGTTAGGTCTCTAATGGTTCTCTCGAGATCTTGGGTGGTTTGAAGATTGGGTATATGAAGGTTGTTGGAGATGTGTTCACGGTGTATGTGATATTTATTTATTAATTTTGTTTTTTGTACATTTGATAGAAGAGGAAATACAAATACGTTAAAGATATCCGTATCGCAACTATTGATTAGTCTTACCCTATTTGTTGATATAACACGATGCAAAAAAATTAAAAGGTATGAATCCCCTTTTATAATAAAATATTTTCAATGTGGAAAATTATCATTTGTGAAAATTGGAAAAATTTAATCTATCAAACTGTTAAAAAGGCAAATTATTAATAAATTTAAATGCAACTTAATAATTCCTTTAAAAATTAAAAGTTTGATTATTTAATAAACCTACTCGCATAACACAAGAATGTAATTGATTGTTTTCGTTGAGAATATTCGAAATCGAAGTATTTTTACATTCACGAGTATAACTAAATCTACAAGTACGTGATTTTTATTTCTGCAAACCTATATTTTGTCAAGATGCACACCTAAGCGGGCAGTGAAGGCTGATTATTGAGGTCAATAATGTCCGCTTGTTTTAATTTATAAACATAAATATTTCTTATATCTACTAAAGAAAGTATGTAAATACTAGACATTTGTTTTTATGATTTGTTTGGATTACTTTTTGTCAATACAGTAAAAGCAATGGCAACAAATACATCTTCAACAACTTTTGTTATACTTGTATTTTTTCGAACATTTTAGTAAATGATTGTGATCCAATTCGTTACAGACTAATTGGCTAAACCTAATGCACTAATGCTAATTCATGAAAACTATATATACGTTTTGATCTCAACATTGAAATTGAAGGAATGCATAAATAACTGATTTAAGTGATAATGAAGAAAAGATCAGTTGACTTTAGAACATAGGTTAGCAAGATTTGCGCATCAAGTACAAAATATTCATACGATTTGTTTGCGCCGAAAGAAGCAAATGTTTAATTCCCTATTTAAATAATTATTCATTTGGAAGTTATGCAGGATCATATCTAGTGAGTTAATCACCTTACAGATACTTGAAAGTTGGGGATGGTTGAAGAAACTTATCTGTTGCACAATCATTGTTTGTGTTTGATATAATATAAAAGTTACAATTTTCGTAATTTGGACAAGATTATAACATTTATTTTTTCTAACCTTACTTTCTAGAGTTCCACAATTTATCAGCACAAATGTTTGAAACATAAATATTATTCCAAAAATTTTTAATTAGAAATATTTATTTGTCTACACGTTTCAATACATCATGTATCATTATTAAGAGACAAGACAAATAGTTTTGGAAACAAATCCTTAAGGTAAAAGGAAATCTTGACATACTTCTATGTTTAAAATGGGTGTTCACCTTCGCACCTAAAATGTGTTGTTTATTACATGTAATACAAACTGGGGTGCAGGGTATCCCAAATACAGAAAAAACAGTCTAAGTCGAAGGAAATATTTGTTTTTTTACAACTGTCACAAAATGATGACTAACATTTCACTAAGATAAATTATTTATCCATTTTATAATGAATATTGATATTGGTAGCACAATCGGAACACTTATTAATTAGCTTCGTACTAGGTGATATTACTGTTACATTAATTTGTTGCTGCGATGTCGTTGCCGAGGGTATGCTTTCAACGACATCGATGGTGGATACGGGTGCCGAGATTAATATTTTATTAGCAATTTCAATCTTATTATTTAGACAGTCTTCAACATATCTTTCCGCTACGGAAGAAGACTTCCAACCTCCCTGTCTTTTAAAGGTCAGCAAATCTCCACCAGCATTGGCTAGAAGAGTTGTAGAAGAACTTCTGAAGCAGTGGCCTGTGTAGTTTTTAGGGTTCTTTTTCTTCAGAAATGCAGCATTAAGACTGGGTATTTCAACAATTTTATTTACTCCTACGTTGTGATTTATACATCTGCGTTATGCATACTTCAGAAAAAGACGGTTGCTTGTACTACGTATTGGTCGCAAACTTCTATATTTTCGATATATTTCAATGTGTTCTAATCTTGAAACCGTAATCGTGCGATCCCTGTGAATGTTGGTATCGACAATTTTGACAACTAATATGTGTCCCATGTCGCCCACGTCATCTATTGCCATTTTTGTTAGTTCTTGCCTGCGACAAGCACCATATACTCCCAAAATCACAACTGTCTGCAAACAAACAAACCTAATGTCAGTACAGTAGTTTTTGTTAAAGAAAATTTTTACCTTCTTCAACAAATAATTTTGATCGTCTGCTTCAGTTATAAATTTTTCGATATGACCCTTTGTTAAAATAGCAGATTTTTTGCCACGGTAGTCGACACTCTTACTTTTCAAGTAGGGAATCAGTTTTGGAAATTTCCCAAGATTTATATTTTCTTTCACACTTAATCATTCATCATTAAAAAAGTAGACCAAAGCGTAGATGGCTTTACTGGTGTCGATTCTTGTTCCGAGTACGCTAGCATTACATCTTCTGTAATTCATTTTAACTTCTTATCAAAGCACCAGTCTTTAAATGTAGAATACGTTTTTTCATAAAGCGTTTTGGATTTTGTTGGAAACGAACTGTCAATCGGTGCTTTTGCATCTTTGAGCAATTCATTAGGAATCTGCCCTGTGACTGCAACTTCATCCTTGTTGCTACTACTTTTTTGTTTAAATTGTTTGTAAACTGCACTAACACCAACATCAACAAATTTTTGTGACTAAACTATCATTATTTTTTAGCAATGGCGTAGTTTGTTTGAAGAAATGCCTATGTCTTCTTAGTTACTCTCAACAGGGAGATATGACCGTTTCATAATATTGACTGATTTTTTTGAATATATTACCTATTTAAAATCAGTTGTAGAATACACGTTGTTTATATTTCGTGCGTGAAGGTGTTTTAACGGTTCGAATGATTTTTTTGCATCGACCTCACGGCCTAGACAAAAAAAAATTCATTCTCACCGTTAAAACACATGCTTCACGCACTTAATATGAATATGTATATATATATATATATATATATATATATATATATATATATATAGTTTAGAAGTAACGACCGTAGTTATTATAAAAATATGGTATCGGGATGCGGTCTAGTTAAAATGAAAATGACTCTTTATTTAATTCAAGCTTTGAAATCATTTATTTCTTCATCAGGAATCTGTGTAAGATGAACATAAGTGAGAATTAAACTATTAACATCATAAAGACTACTTACTAAATGCGAGAATTATAAATTAACTAACATTATTGTACAGAACAGTTGATTACAATTTAAAAACACTACTTAAAGAAGACAGTTATTGAAGTCTTTCAAAATTATAAAATTGACATGTATACCTACTGCGTTATAAACTAAAATTCTTAGAAGATATGATTTATGAAAATTGTTGTACTGAATCAATTCAAATTAGTACTCAGAATATATGAATAGATGTTGCTGAGATTATCTAGATCAGTTTTGTAATTTAAAGTATCTTGAGTACTGAAAATGTGAGTCATTTCAAGGAAAAGTCTACTTCTATAATTAATTTCTGTGTCTAAAATTTTTACGTTAGGAAAATTTGAATGTGATTGGTGTTTTACTATGTTTTGCTAAAGCACAAGAATTTTTTCCTATTTTACAGTCACTTCTATGCTGAGTAAGTCTTGTTTTAAGCCATTGTGATGTTTGTCCAATATATACTTTATTGCATTCGTTACAAGGAATGGAATATACAACATTAGATTTACTAAGAATTGGAGTTCTGTCTTTAATTTTGAAAAAGTTGTTTGATCGGTTTAATGTTATATTTCGCTATACGTATTTGTTCGTTGTTTAAGATATTACATAAGATTGGTGTTAAGTTTAGTATGTAAGGATTCTTTTGTTAATCATGTTTGTTTGTGTCAAGTATGCATTTTGAAAATTAATTTGAGAATTGAATGGTGTACTGTATAATAAATTCTTTAATAATGTTTTTGGATAACCATTGTTACTAAAAATCAAAAATAACTTATCTAGATTCTTTTTGTAATGATTGATGCGAAATCTTAAGTATTCTGTTCTTGAGACCCAGAACAATATTAATTTTTGATTAAAGGTATGATTAGAATAGTAATTAATATATCTTCCTGAGTTAGTTGGTTTTGATACCAGTCTATTATTAAACTGTTATTAGGTTTTCTTATGATTCTGGTATCTAAGAAGGGATACTATTATTGTTTTCTTCTTCTAATGTAAACTGAATATGTTTATTAAAACTGTTAAAATCTCTAGAACTTGAATGTTAGTATCATTGGGTATGGCAATAATTACATCGTCTACGTATTTTTAATTAAAGGGATATCAAAGTTAAGTAAAGGTAATACATGATCAAAAGAGAATCCATTACTATTGTAGCAAGTATAGGACTAAGAGAAGATCCCATAGTGCCAAAAATTTGCTTATAAAAAATATTATTGAAGGAAAAATAGGTATTATTGAAAATAAAGTTAATAGTAAGGATAAACAATTTTTTGAAAAATTGCAATGTGGTTCTATACTGTCCCATTTAGTTTCTATTATTGAAAGTATTAGATCCAATGGTATGTTAGTAATAAAGAGACAACATCTAGAGAAATCAAAATGTAATTATGTGGTAATTGAAAATTATTGTATGTTGATGCAAAAGTAAAGAATCTTTGGTATTGTAATCATTTATATTGTTAAAGGAATTTGATAAAATGTTTGCAACAAAGCTAGAGAGTGCATGTGTTGGTGAATTGATAGAACAAACTATAGGTCTAAGGGGTATATTATTTTTATGTACTTTAGGTAGCCCATAAAATTTGGGTGCTATTGCATTATTTATAGTTAAGAATTTAACTGTAGGTTCATCAATACAATTATTTTCCTTTAATGTTTTAACTAATTCATTGTTTTTCTTTGTGTAGTGAACGTAGGTCAAATTTTAATTTACTGTAAGTAAGTTGATCTGCAAGAAGATCATTAGCTTTGTTAATGTAGTTTGTTTTATTGATGGCTACAGTTATCTCTCCTTTATCTGCAGTAGTGATAAGTACATCATTGTTGTCTTTAAGAAACTTCTAGCTTTATTAAAACATAATTTTCAAGACTGTATTTAGTGTACTAAACAAGTAATTGGTAATTTTATTGGTGACTTGAGCTCTTAAAACATTAGTATTAGTATGAAAATGTTCTAGAATGTTCTCAACATCTGCTAACAACCTTATAGTGGGTAATTCTTAGGTGAAATTGATAAACTAAATTTCGGTCCTAGTGATAGTAAATTTTAATATCATGCGGAAAACTACAGTTGCTTAAATTCACAAACCATTTACTGTTATCATTAAACAATCTATTTTTATTTGATTATTTTGAGTAAATTGTATTTGTTTAAATTGATATTTTTATATAAGCAAACTTCTTCTTGAAATTATTTTCATTCCTAATATTAAATTCAGTATATAAATTAACAGGTATGATACTTAATAAAGTTGATTTGATTGAGTTTAATGAAAATTCTAATTTTTAATGTCGGCAATGGTAATTTTAATTTCTATATTTAATATTTTTTAGCTTCTTATTAAAATTGTTGATTTCTTGTCTTATTTTTGTATGTTGTGTTGTCATCAATTCAAGGAGCTGTTTGGAATTATTTGTAATGTGGTTGTATGTTGGTCTTCCTACATCGTAATAAGAAAATTCTTCTGTTTAATTTGTTAGCTAATTTGATGGAAAATGATGCCCATTGTTTGAATTTTTGGTATCAAGTCCATATTTACAAGTGATATCTTGATATAAATATCTATAATATGAAGTTTAGGGAAGTAACGACCGTAGTTATTATAAAAATATGGTATCGGGATGCGGTCTAGTTAAAAATGAAAATGACTCTTTATTTAATTCAAGCTTTCGAAATCATTTATTTCTTCATCAGGAATCTGTGTAAGATGAACATAAGTGAGAATTAAACTATTAACATCATAAAGACTACTTACTAAATGCGAGAATTATAAATTAACTAACATTATTGTACAGAACAGTTGATTACAATTTAAAAACACTACTTAAAAGAAGACAGTTATTGAAGTCTTTCAAAATTATAAAATTGACATGTATACCTACTGCGTTATAAACTAAAATTCTTAGAAGATATGATTTATGAAAATTGTTGTACTGAATCAATTCAAATTAGTACTCAGAATATATGAATAGATGTTGCTGAGATTATCTAGATCAGTTTTGTAATTTAAAGTATCTTGAGTACTGAAAATGTGAGTCATTTCAAGGAAAAGTCTACTTCTATAATTAATTTCTGTGTCTAAAATTTTACGTTAGGAAAATTTGGAATGTGATTGGTGTTTTTACTATGTTTTGCTAAAGCACAAGAATTTTTCCTATTTTACAGTCACTTCTATGCTGAGTAAGTCTTGTTTTAAGCCATTGTGATGTTTGTCCAATATATACTTTATTGCATTCGTTACAAGGAATGGAATATACAACATTAGATTTACTAAGAATTGGAGTTCTGTCTTTTAATTTTGAAAAAGTTGTTTGATCGGTTTAATGTTATATTTCGCTATACGTATTTGTTCGTTGTTTAAGATATTACATAAGATTGGTGTTAAGTTTAGTATGTAAGGGATTCTTTTGTTAATCATGTTTGTTTGTGTCAAGTATGCATTTTGAAAATTAATTTGAGAATTGAATGGTGTACTGTATAATAAATTCTTTAATAATGTTTTGGATAACCATTGTTACTAAAAATCAAAAATAACTTATCTAGATTCTTTTTATGTAATGATTGATGCGAAATCTTAAGTATTCTGTTCTTGAGACCCAGAACAATATTAATTTTTGATTAAAGGTATGATTAGAATAGTAATTAATATATCTTCCTGAGTTAGTTGGTTTTGATACCAGTCTATTATTAAACTGTTATTAGGTTTTCTTATGATTCTGGTATCTAAGAAGGATACTATTATTGTTTTCTTCTTCTAATGTAAACTGAATATGTTTATTAAAACTGTTAAAAATCTCTAGAACTTGAATGTTAGTATCATTGGGTATGGCAATAATTACATCGTCTACGTATTTTTAACTTAACACCAATCTTATGTAATATCTTAAACAACGAACAAATACGTATAGCGAAATATAACATTAAACCGATCAAACAACTTTTTCAAAATTAAAAGACAGAACTCCAATTTAGTAAATCTAATGTTGTATATTCCATTCCTTGTAACGAATGCAATAAAGTATATATTGGACAAACATCACAATGGCTTAAAACAAGACTTACTCAGCATAGAAGTGACTGTAAAATAGGAAAAATTCTTGTGCTTTAGCAAAACATAGTAAAACACCAATCACATTCCAAATTTTCCTAACGTAAAATTTTAGACACAGAAATTAATTATAGAAGTAGACTTTTCCTTGAAATGACTCACATTTTCAGTACTCAAGATACTTTAAATTACAAAACTGATCTAGATAATCTCAGCAACATCTATTCATATATTCTGAGTACTAATTTGAATTGATTCAATACAACAATTTTCATAAATCATATATTCTAAGAATTTTAGTTTATAACGCAGTAGGTATACATGTCAATTTTATAATTTTGAAAGACTTCAATAACTGTCTTCTTTTTAAGTAGTGTTTTTAAATTGTAAACAACTTTTCTGTACAATAATGTTAGTTAATTTATAATTCTCGCATTTAGTAAGTAGTCTTCATGATGTTAATAGTTTAATTCTCACTTATGTTCATCTTACACAGATTCCTGATGAAGAAATAAATGATTTCGAAAGCTTGAATTAAATAAAGAGTCATTTTCATTTTTAACTAGACCGCATCCCGATACCATATTTTTATAATAACTACGGTCGTTACTTCCCCCTAAACTTCATATTATAGATGGGTTTCTATCAAGATATCACTTGTAAATATGGACTTGATACCACCAAAAAAATTCAAACAATGGGCATCATTTTCCATCAAATTAGCTAACAAATTAAACAGAAGAATTTTCTTATTACGATGTAGGAAGACCAACATAATTCCCAACCACATTACAAATAATTCCAAACAGCTCCTTGAATTGATGACAACACAACATACAAAAATAAGACAAGAAATCAACAATTTTAATAAGAAGCTAAGTACAAAAATATTAAATATAGAAATTAAAATTACCATTGCCGACATTAAAAAATTAGAATTTTCATTAAACTCAATCAAATCAACTTTATTAAGTATCATACCTGTTAATTTATATACTGAATTTAATATTAGGAATGAAAATAATTTCAAGAAGAAGTTTGCTTATATAAAAAATATCAATTTAAACAAATACAATTTACTCAAAAATAATCAAATAAAAAATAGATTGTTTAATGATAACAGTAAATGGTTTGTGAATTTAAGCAACTGTAGTTTTCCGCATGATATTAAAAATTTACTATCACTAGGACCGAAATTTAGTTTATCAATTTCACCTAAAGAATTACCCACTATAAGGTTGTTAGCAGATGTTGAGAACATTCTAGAACATTTTCATACTAATACTAATGTTTTAAGAGCTCAAGTCACCAATAAAATTACCAATTACTTGTTTAGTACACCTAAATACAGTCTTGAAAATTATGTTTTTAATAAAGCTAGGAAGTTTCTTAAAGACAACAATGATGTACTTATCACTACTGCAGATAAAGGAGAGATAACTGTAGCCATCAATAAAACAAACTACATTAACAAAGCTAATGATCTTCTTGCAGATCAACTTACTTACAGTAAATTAAAATTTGACCCTACGTTCACTACACAAAAGAAAAACAATGAATTAGTTAAAACATTAAAGGAAAATAATTGTATTGATGAACCTACAGTTAAATTCTTAACTATAAATAATGCAATAGCACCCAAATTTTATGGGCTACCTAAAGTACATAAAAATAATATACCCTTAGACCTATAGTTTGTTCTATCAATTCACCAACACATGCACTCTCTAGCTTTGTTGCAAACATTTTATCAAATTCCTTTAACAATATAAATGATTACAATACCAAAGATTCTTTTACTTTTGCATCAACATACAATAATTTTCAATTACCACATAATTACATTTTGATTTCTCTAGATGTTGTCTCTTTATTTACTAACATACCATTGGATCTAATACTTTCAATAATAGAAACTAAATGGGACAGTATAGAACCACATTGCAATTTTTCAAAAAAATTGTTTATCCTTACTATTAACTTTATTTTCAATAATACCTATTTTTCCTTCAATAATATTTTTATAAGCAAATTTTGGCACCCTATGGGATCTTCTCTTAGTCCTATACTTGCTACAATAGTAATGGATTCTCTTTTGATCATGTATTACCTTTACTTAACTTTGATATCCCTTTAATTAAAAATACGTAGACGATGTAATTATTGCCATACCCAATGATACTAACATTCAAGTTCTAGAGATTTTAACAGTTTTAATAAACATATTCAGTTTACATTAGAAGAAGAAAACAATAATAGTATCCCTTCTTAGATACCAGAATCATAAGAAAACCTAATAACAGTTTAATAATAGACTGGTATCAAAACCAACTAACTCAGGTAGATATATTAATTACTATTCTAATCATACCTTTAATCAAAAAATTAATATTGTTCTGGGTCTCAAGAACAGAATACTTAAGATTTCGCATCAATCATTACATAAAAGAATCTAGATAAGTTATTTTTGATTTTAGTAACAATGGTTATCCAAAAACATTATTAAAGAATTTATTATACAGTACACCATTCAATTCTCAAATTAATTTTCAAAATGCATACTTGACACAAACAAACATGATTAACAAAAGAATCCCTTACATACTAAACTTAACACCAATCTTATGTAATATCTTAAACAACGAACAAATACGTATAGCGAAATATAACATTAAACCGATCAAACAACTTTTTTCAAAATTAAAAGACAGAACTCCAATTCTTAGTAAATCTAATGTTGTATATTCCATTCCTTGTAACGAATGCAATAAAGTATATATTGGACAAACATCACAATGGCTTAAAACAAGACTTACTCAGCATAGAAGTGACTGTAAAATAGGAAAAAATTCTTGTGCTTTAGCAAAACATAGTAAAACACCAATCACATTCCAAATTTTCCTAACGTAAAAATTTTAGACACAGAAATTAATTATAGAAGTAGACTTTTCCTTGAAATGACTCACATTTTCAGTACTCAAGATACTTTAAATTACAAAACTGATCTAGATAATCTCAGCAACATCTATTCATATATTCTGAGTACTAATTTGAATTGATTCAGTACAACAATTTTCATAAATCATATCTTCTAAGAATTTTAGTTTATAACGCAGTAGGTATACATGTCAATTTTTATAATTTTGAAAGACTTCAATAACTGTCTTCTTTTAAGTAGTGTTTTTAAATTGTAATCAACTGTTCTGTACAATAATGTTAGTTAATTTATAATTCTCGCATTTAGTAAGTAGTCTTTATGATGTTAATAGTTTAATTCTCACTTATGTTCATCTTACACAGATTCCTGATGAAGAAATAAATGATTTCGAAAGCTTGAATTAAATAAAGAGTCATTTTCATTTTAACTAGACCGCATCCCGATACCATATTTTTATATATATATATATACATATACAGGGTGAATCTTATCTAATCCGCCAAAATTAAAGGAGTACCAGAACTCATCATTGTAAGCAAAAAAGTTCATATGTACATGGGTCCGGAAATGCTTCGTTTCCGAGATACAGGGTGTCAAAGTTGAAAAAAGAAATCTCGTTTTCTTCAATATCTTTCGACTGTTTCGAAATAATTTCATGAAATTTCGTATATAACCATGTGCCAACAATAAATGTTTCTGATATAACTGCAGATGAAGTTGAGTTAGCTCTGTATAAATTAAAGTATAAGATAACCTCAGGGCCAGACCAAATCCCTAGTTGGATTATTAAAGATTTTTCTCTCATACTTATTAAGCCTCTACTTATCATCTTCAGTTTAGGCGTAAAATGTTCTACCTTTCCTGATTCCAATTTTGCATAATTATTAGAAATTATACTATATACACGTATCTACCGTAAAGTGTATCAATACTTTCCTTTGCTCAGCATGGCTTCATAGAACATCGCTCTACTGTGACCAACCTTGTTTTTTTTTCCCAATTTGTTTCTCAAGCTTTGGACATTCATCAACAAGTAGACGTGCTTTACGCGGACTTTGTCAAACCTTTTGACAAAATGGACCATGCGATCATTATTAGTAAGTTAGATAGCTTTGGATTTTCATATTCTCAAAACATTCTTTTTAAATCAACAAACAGATACTCATATGTACAATATAACAACTTTAAATCGGATACTTTACTAGTTACGTCAGAAGTCCCACAGGGGTCTAATTTAGGTCCTCTTTTATTTTTGTTATTCATTAACGATTTTCCTCAATTGTTGTCCTGCAATGTTTTGATGTATGCTGACGATTTAACAATGTTTTCTGTTTATCCATATGAATGTAACTCAGTTTGGTTTAATCGTAGTTCTGTTTTAAATATCTTGAGATTATTTTTTAGTGGCCATGTTTCTTTTATTCCTAGTTCTGCTATTAAAACTCTTGGATTTTTTATTCAAAATTGTAGTTCGTTTACTAGCACGGTTGCATTGAAATATTTGCATACAGCTCTTGTCCGTTCAAAACTGGAGTATAGAGTATGGAGAGTTAGCTTGGTAAAGAAAGTTTCTCAAATTTGTATCGTTCAAAATTGATGGAGCTTATACGGTAATTGGTGTCGAATAAAACAAAGCTTATTAGGGTGATCAGCAGCATTATATTTTTGTAGAAACCTTTTACATGGAAAAAGTGATTGCTCGTATCTATTATCTTCTCTGCAGTTTCATGTTTCTCGTTTTGATCTTTAGTTACGTTTAACTGTCCTACGGCAAATACTGATCTTCTGCTTAAGTCTCCTGTATTCGTTATGTGTAAATACTTAAATAATATTTCAATGCACTGAAATTAAAAACATCACTCGTTAGTTACAAAAATAATATTCGTAATAGAATTTTATTAGTTAGCATAGCCGTCAAATTTCGCATTGCAGTGGTAACTTGGTTTTAGATTTAAGCATTATATTTTATTTATTTTAATAGCGTTACGTTTATTGTTTGCTTTAGAATCACTAGTGTAGATTTTGTATGTAGATTTAATTTTTTTTTCGCTAATACTGTAAAGTGTTGTCCGGTAATTGGATTAATCGATCTATAGGGCATTAAATTCTTTATTATTATTATTAAAGACCAAAGTTCATCTAAGCTTAGATGAGTTGATTTTTGGACTCCTAGTAGATAAAAAGTATAATTCCACTAAATCAGTAGAAGAGTTAAACGTTTGAATTTGTTTTATACAAGCCTGACACCGAGAAATTTCTTCATTTGTGTGGGATCCAATTAAACCTAAAAGTTCGGCATCAAATAAAAGACTACAGACCTTAAGTTGACTTGATGCATTGCTTTAGATCCTAGAAGATGGAGTACCAAGTTCCTATTCTGTCGTCTGCCACGCTTTTCTGGTACATCTGTGCTTATAACGCAAATAGGCAACCCAGGACGTGAGCCGTCTAAAGCGTATACGGGTGGGGTAAGGCCGGTATGTCCTCACTGGGAACGGCTGAGAGTGAACGGTATCCTAATACCGCAACCACGACCTGCACCTCACATACTCTAGCAGGGTGTGCATAGGGAGTGTCGTACAGGTAGAGGTCGGTGGTCTTAGTTTAATCAGCCGGTATGCGAGGAAAGTATCCTCTACAAAATAATCTCCCAATCCCAAGGTCTTTTGACAATTTTAGGTGTCGATGGGATTACGGGAGGAGAAGCCAGAGTATGGTGAGCATGGCCCTAGCGTTGAAACCACTGTGCAGAAACTGATGCCTTTCCACAGTACGTTGCCGTCTTGCCTTCGTATAGTAGCACTGCTGTTGTCAACCCCGGTTTCTTGTTCTGAGAAGGGAAGATGGCTTAAACTTTGATAAAGTAAGTCCATTTTTAATTGAAAAGGTGTTACATGTTCTATTTGGTAATCTAGAGTAAATTAGGAGGGTTGATGGTCGGTTTCTGGTAGAAACAGGATCAGATGTTCAAATTCATAGAGTCCAAAAAGCAACAAAATTGGACGTTTATGAGATTTAAGTCGTGCCTCATCAGACTTTAAATATTTCAGTAGGTGTAGTGTACTGTACTGACTTATTAAGTTGTAGTACTGAAGATATTGTAAAGGAATTACATAACCAAGGTATTGTCAATGTGCGTAGTATAACAACGAAACGAGAAGGTAAAATGAAAGACTTGTAATCATGTATCAACATTTAATACCCCATCCTTACCTAAGAGTGTTAAAATTGCCTTTTATTCATTATATGCTTCAGATGCCACAAACTTGGTCATGTAGTGGCTAGGTGTACAGTAACATACCAACTATGGGTGTGTGGGGAACCACTTCATATACGAAACTCTTTTGATGAATCAACCATTTATGTGAACTGTAGAGGGCTTCACTCTGTCGTAGATGTAAGTTGTCCCACTCTAAAACAAGAAAAACTAAAGGAAGTTCTCCATTTATTGACATAAGAATACCTAATACTAATCATTCACTATCCCTTAAAGGTTTACAGAAAGCTGACACACACTTAAAAAATTGGTGTAATTAAATCTTTAGTGAATCGAGCAAAACGAACTTGTGATCCTGAATGTTTGAAAGATGAATATAAATATTTAACAGAATCACTATAATCTAATGGATAATCACTTAAAGATATTAAAAATGTTATTACACCTGCTAGACATAAGCATAACGATAAATAAGAACCAGTGATTAACGTTGGAACTGCTTTCTTCCTTTGATAACTAATGTTACAAATAGAATTGAACAAATCCTAATTAATCATGGCATTAGGGCTGTTTATAAACCTGCAAGTAAAATTCAAGAACACTTAAGGTCGCCTAAAGATATTTCAAACCCATTATCATCTTATGTAGTGTATAAGTATTCTTGTTCATGTAGAAAACTATACATTGGAACCACAAAGCGTACCTTTGATACAAGATGTAAAAACGTGAAATTCTGTAGATTAGGTCCACCAGAACAATCTGCAGTAGCTGAGCATACTTTAAACAACTTAAATCATTACATTCAATTTGATAATATGGAAATATTATCAAGAGAAGCTCATTATTATGTTCGTTTACCACGTGAAGCTTTTGAGATATACAACGTGGCCCAGATAAGGATGAACAGCATTATGATCTTGAAAACGGTAAGAGATACGAAGGCGGTTAAATTAGAGAAAAGTTGTATAATTTAGGCCATATTCACATGTAGTTTGTAAAAGTTCATTATCGTTCATTATTTTTTTATAATTCCTTCATTGTTACTTTTTGAATTCTATTATTATTATAGTATTTTTTATTACGAAGTTAACCTGTATTGCACATTATGGTTTTGAAGCTAAAAATTCGTATTTTCATTTTTACATTTTTCATATGATATCAGTTAATATTAGAAGGCTTTGATAAAATAACATTTTGTTGAAAACTGTTTAACTTAGTTTTATTGCGTCGAGTTCATTTTCGTTATTTGCATAGTACGTATTTTAAGTTGTTTTTATTACCATTACTTCATAGGTTGTGTTTTGGTTCTGTTTAGTTAATTTATAATTATAATTAAACCAATAAGTGTATCTATGGAAAGACGAAATTTTACAAACGAAGAAAAGTTCGATATGTTGACATGCTACACCTTCTCCTACAGAAATTGTGCAGCACAATTCATTTTCATCCATATAAATTTCGAGTTTGTCACTGTCTTAGACCAGCTGATTAGGAGCGGCGAGCAGATTTTTATGAATGGTATACTAGAAAATGTGACGAAGATCTAAATATTCGTTTTAAAATAATTTGGTCTGATGAAAGTATGATAACCAACAATGAAATTTTCAATCGACGTAACAAAGATTATTGGACAAAATAAAATCTTAATTTAAAGAAAAGAATCAAGACATCAACATATATTTGGGTTTAATATGTGGATGGGCATTTTGGGACGAGGAATAATAGGAGTTTTATTTACCACAACAATTTAAATGCCAACGATATGTGAACTTGCAAAGGAGTGATTTGAAAAATACCTTGGATGAATTACCTCTAGCATTTGTTAACAACTACTGCTTTCAACAACATGGTGCCCCAGCACATTACTCAAGACATGTACAGGATTATCGGTCATTGGTGTTTACAAGAAAATGTATTGGAACTTGCAGTAGCTTGGCCAGCCCGATCACCTGATGTAAGTCCGCTGGAATTTTTTCTGTGGGGTTACCTGAAAAACCAAGTGTATGATGGGAGTTTTGAAATGCAGAGCAGTTGTTAGTATCGGTTATGGCAGCAGTTAATACAATTTCGCCAGAGATGCTAGACCGTGTTTTAAATTCTTTAGTAAAGAGAGCTTACCTGCGTTTAGAAAATAACGGTAACCTGTTTGAACAGTTATTGTAATTATTTAACTTTAATTAAATAGGTTTAAAAGATTGGAGTTGTTAAATTTGTGCATAAAAAAATATTATCAAATACTAATATTAATCCGAAATTTTCTTAAAAATCATAATGTGTAATACATGGTTAAATTCGTAATAAAAAATACTATCGAATACAGGGTGTTTCGTTGGTTGCGGCGATATAAAAAAATAAAGTTGACGATGGTTTCTCGGAGACGAAACGTCGAATAAAACATTTTAAAACGCCATCTAATAGAATTGAAAAAGAAACAATGAAGAAGTACCTTTGGTTTTTGAAAATCTTTTAAAATAAATGATCGTTACCTTGAGCACGTTGTATAAACGTCCAAATAATTTCAATAGACAAGAAGAAAAATCCCCGTTTAAATAGGCATCTTATAATTAAAAAAAGGCATAATCGTACGTCTTAATTTTAATTTTAGCTGTTGGTATGTCTAGGTTCTTTGCTGTTTTTCCTAGACTTTGCTTTTCCAATTATAGGTTAAATTACCACAGCACTATAATTTAGCATAAGTAGTCGCAGTTAAAATTATAATTGAAGATTATATTAAACCGACTACATTGTGTTTTCCCTGTAAAATAGCACTTACGATTCTTAATAAAGCTATTTCTTTGTTAGATTTGACCAGATCTCTAATTGATATGTCAAGTTTCTGTTTTTGGATGCTTTTAACAAATTAAAATTAACGTTTTTCACAACTTTAGACTTACATAAAAATTTGAATAAATTTTGTAAATTTCGTCTTTGATTATGACATTTTTCCACGACCATGAGAGGGTGTTCTGAGTTGTAATCTTTAAGGGAGTTTAACAATATTTATTTTATTAATGATCTAGTTATTCTTTACTAAAATTGTATACCATAGTTGACTTTATTCGTTTATTAAACTGTTATATTAATACCTGGCTTATGTGTTTCATATTTCATAAATTTTTTCTAACACTTTAAACAATTCTAAAAGATTTTACTACTACTGATAAGGTAACTGTAAATGTTATCGCAAATATAAATAGATACAGGGTGTCGAGACCGTTCATTAGTAGTTTATGGGGTTGTGGCCAAAAGAAAAACTTGAAAATTTTGAATCGGGTAGAAATGATTACGTTCTATTCAACTAAAATATTTTCAATCTTGTGAATTAGTACTTATCTCTCAAATTCCTTAATATTATTGCTAAAATAATGTTTATACAAATGTAGAAATTATTCATTTATTTTTTATGCACGGAAAATGCTACAACATTTTTAGTAGAACTTGCATATTTAACGAAACCTATTCCCATTTACTTCAAATGACAAAAGGGATGTAAAAAACTAGAAACAGATTACAATAAATGTTCGAAATGGTGGCCGTTCGCGTTCAAAAGCCTAAAATTTGCTTCTATTCTTCTAAATTTACCTTTTCCATCGGAGTTAAATGCGGATAGCTTTCGTTAAATATTAGGCCAGTTCTACAAAGAATCTTCTCGCATTTTCCATATATAAAAAATAAATTAAGAATTTCTTGATTTGTATAATAGTATTATACAACGAGAATATAAGAGAGGCTATTCGTCGCGAGAATGATGTTTGCGGAACAAGCCGCAGGCGAGTGGAGCAAATCGTTCGAATGATTAATAACTTTTATACGCGAGTTTTACACTATGCTTTGTCCACGACTACAAATATTTTTAATTTAATTCAAATTCTTATTTTATTTAAAATTAACACGGACATGCTGATCTGTCAAATATGATGAAAATGTAAATGATTTGTTTTCAGTTGTTTGATAAAATGCTAATTAATCTACTTATCGTCAGAAGCACACCAGTTTAAGAGGAATTAACATTTGTAATATTTTATTTATTAATATTTATATTAATTGTAAATTTAGAACAATATTAGCTAATATTTGTAATTGCATTACAAATTTTGTTAGCAGTATTCCCTTTATTTTGTGTGGAGTGATTAACGTAACCTTCTGCTACCGTAGTGGACTTCTAGCCCCCATGCCTTTTCAAGGTAGTAATATCACCACCCGCATCAACTAAAATCGTAGCGGAAGTTCTCCGGAAACTATGTCAAGAGTAGCTTTTTGGGTTTGGTAGTTTCAAAAAATTAACAATATCTCTACCCACTTTTAACAAGGAATTAATGCCATTTTTTTTTGTTAATTTTGCGTTTCTCATCTGGAGGAAAACTGTCTCACTTTTCACTTCTCGCTTAACCCGTAACCACAAACGTGCAAACAACGTTACACCGGCACAGAAGTGTGGTCATAATGGCTCCTATTTAAAAAAAAATGCCAAGCTACGCCAAAAATCAAAATATTTTCAACTTTGAGGATATAATAATATTATTTGGACACCAAATATTTAGTGCCTAAAAATTTTAACCGATTTGTACTAAAACAATGTGTACTTAGAAGCAAATTTATTTGGAATGTATTTTTTACATTATTGTCTTATAAAACGGGCATAGAAAAATTATAAAAAATATCCTTGTGGTAATAGAAAAAGTAAATATAAACCTAAATAAACATAAAAAGCAGGTAAAACCATAAAAAAAAATAACAATATGGAAAATTTCAGCCAATTTCCTTTGACATGTTTTTCAAGCTGCACTGTCTATACACACTCTCTTTGTGCATTCCATACAAATGGGAATTTTACATATAATGCAACAATTAGATGTCTTTCTTCTTTTACTTGCAGGGCATCTTCTACATGCCTTTCTGACTTCAAATTTTTCTTCTTCACTTACACATTCTTACTTCACGTGTAATGCGAAGATTCTGTAGTCTGCGTTTCATTTCAGGTTTAACCAATTGCATTGCTAATTTTTTAACAAAATCCAATCTGCTAAGCTTCGGATTATCTCTGTATGCCTGATGAAGTAAATAGAAATTTACAGAAGAAATGTCCAACATTCTGAAAAATATGGGCATAGGCCATCGCCTTGTTCTTCGACCTGTTGAATAAACACTACATTTTTCATGGAGACTATCCACACCACCTTTTGTATTAATATAATAGGAAATGATTTCTGGTTTACCATCGTCAGAGGTATCTTGGTGGTGAACAGAAGAAACTAGTATAACAGCTTTATTCTTCTTTGTCATATCAGATATCATTATTATGTTATCGGTATATCCATATAAAGATGAGCCTACATACCTTGTTCGTTTTGATAGGAACTCCGGATGAATCCCCATCTTTTATTTCTTCAGAGTTCCTACATAAGTGAGTTTTACTTCTTTCAGTGCATCTATCAGCTCTATAGAAGAAAACCAATTATCGGCCGTAATGTTTCAATTTGTGCCGATAATTGGTTTCGCGAGCCTATGTACACCTTGAAATCATGTCCATCCGAATCTTTGTCACTATAAATATAAGCGTTTAGTAGATATCCACTTTTTGCATCCGTTAGAGCCATTATTTTTTATCCATACTTGCAGGGTTTTTGAGACATGTACATTTTGAATTTTGAATTACGAATAGATGTATTAAAAATTTCTGAAATTGGAGCAAGAATATCCTGATTTCTACGTTCGACTCTGGTTTCAGGACCGTCAAATCTTAGAGTTGAAAGAATGACTGCAAATCGGTTGGCATTTGTAACGCACATGAATATGTCACGATCGAACCCATCAGCAGTAAATAAAGACCATAAATCTTTATGATCAGACTTGAAGATTGAGGTGAGCAATAGCAAGCCTATGAAGGACCTACGCTCTAAAACATCCAAATCAAGAGGATCACTTCTAGTTTCATTTTTATATTTGAGTCTTATTCTAGCCATGCGTGCATTTGTCCATTTAAGAATGACCCCAATTATCCCATCATTGAAGAGAGTATTCCACACATTTTCTGGTTCTTCTGTGTGAACAGTGCGATTTTTCAATCCTGGACATTTTATGACGATATTGTGATTTAAAGTACGTGTGTTTGTACAATATCGAGGTACCTTTGACCATTCGTAGCAGTGTTTACCAAAAGAGTAATTGATGCTAGGAGAGGTATCTGGTTGCTAAAGCTGTAGTTCTTCATCTGTAGTTATATTATGCTCAACATTTTCATCTGCTCCTATTTCCGACTCGGTGTCGCGATGGCTTTGAGCATAATCAGCACACTTCACTTTCGTCAGAATTAGTGTCTTTTATTCATTTCAGAAATGTTTATTCATAATTTTTATCTCCATACCTTATTCTTTTTTGACGGTCCAGGTTGTTCGTCTTTACTCATAGTTACAACCTAGATAAAACACGCAAATCAGCAGTTTGATGCTAACAATTTTTTTTTGTATGCGCGTGCTTATGGTTAGTAATTACTTACTTTAGCTTATATATATATATATATATATATATATATATATATATATATATATATATATATATATATATATATATATATATATATATATATATATATATATATATATATATATATATATCTTATTGTAGACCTTCTGCTCTTCAACCCTGGTCATTCCCTTGTTGTTGTTGCACTGTTTTGTGTTATTGTATTCTGGACAATCATGAGATGTGGTAACTTTTGGTAATAAAAAAAGAGAAAAAAAAATGTTTAAATTTATTTGAATTTGAATTTTGAATAGTGTGTGGTTGGGTTTAAATGTGCGTGTGGGTTAGTGTGGTGTGGTGTGCAGTGTGATTAATTAAATGGTTGGGCGGTGTCATGCTGCGTCGTCATCGAATAGACGGAGGGATGCGGAGGGCATATGGGGTATTATCGAGGGATTCTTCTACCTCCTAGGGGAGGTCGCGGAGAGGTTGTGTGAGGATTGCGGGAGGATTCTTGAATTTTAATTTGGGTTGTTTTCGAGGGTATTTGGGAAAGCGCTAGTTGTAGGGAGTGGTAAGGATTTCTTTGGTTGGGATAGTGTTGCCGAAAATTCTTTTATAGGCGAAGTTTTCCTTGAGTTTTTGGATACGGTTTGTGATTGGGGGTATATTGGCGTGATGTATTGTGAGGTCATTAGGGTACCTGAGGGGTGACCTGTGTATCCGTCCAAAAATTCAGCGTTCACAGGAGGCGATTGAGGAGAGGTGATTGGGGTTAATGTTTGTGTGTATAGGAGCTCGGAAATGCATAACAGGGCGGATGTATGTTTTATATGTGTGTAGAATTGTTTTGGGGTTACAAGCTCTGATTCTACCCCGAAGGGCGCCCAGTAGGTTTGCGCGGTTCCTAATCCTGTTTAGTGTTCTTTTTACATCGGGGAGCCAATTGAGGATTCTAGAGAAGAGGATTCCTAGGTAGGTGATTTCATCTTGGAGTGTGAGCCTTTCTTGGTTAAGGGCGAGGGAGACGTTTCTGGTGGCAAGAGTGGGGAACTATCCTCTGCGTAATGAGGATATCGGAAAAGGATTGTTTGGGTTTTGGTGGGATTGACGGAGACTACAGTGGTTCGCCCAGGTAGAGAAGTTCCGTATGGTTTTGGATATGAGGCGGGAGGCTGTTTCGCTGTTCAGATTAACCGCCCAGAAGGCGGTGTCATCCGCGAACTGCGCAACGACTACTCCGAGTTGGGTAACTTCGGGAATGTTGGATGCAAAAATGGTGTAAAGGATAGGGCTAAGGCAGAACCTTGTGGAACGCCTGCTGTAGGTTGAAAAGGATCGGAGAAGGTTTTCCCTACCTTGACCCGAGCTGACCGATTGTTCAGGTACGAGAGTAGGAGTTTGACGGAGGGGTCGGGTATGTTAACGTTTTGGATCTTTTGCAGGAGACCGGCGTGCCAGACCCTGTCAAATGCTTGCTTAATGTCCAGAAACACAGCCAGATTGCATTGCTTGTGATTGTATGCTCTGGTGGTCCCTGTAAGCAGCTTCAACAGGGGATCGTGACACGTTCGGTTAGGACGGAAGCTGATTTGGCTGTTGGGAAGGAGTTAGTTGTATTCTAGGTGGTCCCTGAGTCGCCGGCTAGAATCTGCTCAAAGCATTTTCCGAGGCAGCTCAGGAGGGAGATTGATCTGTAGGAGGAGGGCGACGTAAGATCAGCGTGGGGTTTAGGTATCATGACGGTGGTGGCCGATTTTCAGTTCGTCGGGAAGTACGATAGAGTAAGGCATTTATTGTAAATAGTGGAAAGTAAACGGAGGGCCGGGTCGGGTAGGTGGCAGAGAATTTTATGGTTTAGGCCGTCATGACCTGGGGCAGAATTTTTACCTTTTTGAAATAAGTGTGAACCTGGTCGGGCGTCATAGGGGCGTAAAAAGGACTCTCGTTATCGAGTATGGTTTCGGGAAGGTTAAGGGTAGGACTCTCAAGGAGTGCGTTGAATTGGTTAGCAAATTGGGGATCATCTAGGGATCGGAAAATGGATGGGAGGTGGCGACCAAAGAAATCGGCCTGTTCTTGGTCGGAGGAGATTAGGTTGCCTTGAAGGTCGGTTAGGTGGGATTTGGGGTTTACTTTTCTTCCGATCAGTCTATCAGTCAGTTGCCAGAAGAGTTTACCATTTCTATAATCAAGCTGGGAGGTGGCTTTGTTACAGGAGTCTTCAGAGTGTTTATTGTCTTCTCGCCTGATTAAGGCGTTAAGGCGATTGTATTCGGTTTTGGGATAGATAGATTCGTCTTTTCTCTTTGATCCAGTTCACAATGTGCCGTGGGAGCGGTTTTCGAAAAATGTCGATGTTATTTAATGGGACAGAGTTATCGACATCTTCCGCAGTAACGGAAGTTAGGTCCCTAGTGGCTCTCTCGAGATCTTGCGTCGTTTGGAGATTAGGTGTAGGAAGGTTGTTGGAGATGCTTTTGAAAAATCTTTAATGACTGTGTATTGAGGGGGTGACAGAGGGCTGGACAAAATGAAGTTTTGATCAGTAGGGGAATGTGATCTGCTGTGATCGTGGTGCCTAAAAAGCACTCACGGTCGAAATAGTGAGCTATGGGTTCGGAGACTATGATGTGGTCTATTATTGAGGCACCTAAGTGCTCGAACTAGGTTGGCTGTGTGTTGGCGATTCGCAGGAGCGGCAACTGCAACAGAGCAGGTGATAGTCTGTTACCGTTGCCATTCGTTGCGGTGTCACCAAATTGGGTGTGACGAGCATTGAAATCACCTATGATTACTGCGTTGGGGAGGCTAGAGGCATAGATTAGAAGAGCATCGGATAGGGAATTGTGCCTGGCGGGTTATAATATGATATAAATATTATAGGAGTGGGAAAGTGCACCGTCACAGCAATGCATTAGAGATGCTGTAGGTGCGCAAGAAATTGAAAAGGAGTGGATGGGAAGCAGTTTTTAATTAAGAGGGCGGTACCGTGGTAGCTATTGTTTAGGAATGAGTGATTCGTGTTGAAATTGATTGACACGGATGAGGGATGTAGGGGTGTTCGTCGCCTTATAGGTAATGCGAACGGCCTACCCACATGCGGAAGATCGATCCCACCCAGGATCTCTTCGAGGTCTAGTATTGGAGTTGGATGGACGGGGACCGGACAGTTGGGAAAGGGTTACTGAGGGATCGCCCAAATGGTGTCGCAGCCTAAGCTGCGTACCATCCGGCAAGGGACAGGAGGTCTCTAAGAGACAGGTATGGTTGTGGTTGAATGTCAAATTCAACCAGGGAAGGTTAAGAGGTTTGAGGGAGTTAAAAAGGGATTTCTGATTTGTAATGGATTTTGGGATATTGCGGACGCAATATCTCGAGGATTGTGAGCGGGTGGGTAAAGGATTAGGATTGGGGTTAACAGGTGTAGGACTTACGGCGGGTACAGGTGGTTGAGCGGGTGTAGGTAAGAGAGCGGGTGTAGGTAAGAGAGCGGGTTTGTGTGTGTGCGGGATTGTGTGTATGTGCGGGATTGTGTGTATGTGCGTGTGTGCGTGTGTGTGCGTGTGTGTGTGCGGGTTTGTGTGGTTTTGTGGAGGCAGTGGAACGTGTGGAAATGTAGGAGTGAGTGGATGCAGTGGAAATGGACGAGGCATTTGAATGGGAGCGTGTAGGTGAGGAAGGTGGAGGTGAAACGAGTGTGTGTGTGTGTGTGTGCATAGGATTGTGTGGTGTGTGTGGTGTATGATGTGTGTGGTGGTGTGGCTGGACGGACGGCGTCGGGGGTTGGGGACACAACCGTTAGGGTAGCACGGTGGCGACCGTGTTTAACCATCGTAGTTGTTGTTTGTAGGTTTAAAAGTGAAATAGGATAAATAAAATTAAAAAAAGTTAAAGAAAGGCCCGGGTCTCCGCCGAGGTGCAGAATAAAGACTTGGAAATCTGAGACCCAAATAGAAAAGGAGGAAAACAAGTGTTAAAATAAAAGAAATAATAAATTAAACTTAATTAAAAATTATTTTTTATTAAACTGTAACCTACGACGTCGGTCCTGTGTTGGCGGTGTCCTGGATGCTTCTGGAACTCTTCGCTGCTACTGCTATATTCCGACGGCTCCTGCTTGCGGCTAGGCTGTGGCTCCTCTACTGATGACCGCTTCTTCGTATTATCTGTATGCAAGCAGTGACAGATCTAACTCCGAAGCAGCGAAGATCATGATGCCGGAACGAAGTTCTTTTTTGTGAAGTTAAGCGATTGTAATAAAATCACAAAGCGCTTACTCTGAATAGAGGCTTACGTTCGTAACCGAGGTTCGGACCGCCCTTGATGCTAACAACAAAAATTATCACTTATATACAGACCTGACGTATTTTTGACCCCCACGAATATTTAACACACAATAAATAGAAAATTAATCACAACAACAACACGCCACTTTGGTAGACGACTGTATACTGAGAGCTAGCAAGGTACTGAAACGTAGAGGCGTATATCTAACGGGGGTGGGGAGTAGCCAGGAATTCACACCTTGAAAGGAGCCAATTTGACCCCTCGTCTGTGATTACGGGTTAAATATATACTCTATACATATTTCGTGAAACTCGCCAGTTATTGTAAATTTGAGTATAATTTTTTTTTGTATTTGGGACTGTAACAATTCCCAAATGCTGAATTTCGTTACATGTCATATAGTTAAATTGTGCGGCAAGCACTCATTTCTTCCATTATTAATGCTATTTAGAAAAGATATACGGTAAGTTCACATCAGTGAAAATATTTAACGCTTACTTTTGTTGGAAGATATTCATCATCTGGAGCAGACTTAAATATGCTTGTAGTTTAGCATATTTAGAAATATTTACATTTTCGTTTATGCTTATTGTACTTTTGAGCATTGAATATTGCTGCCACAATTTAGAACATTGGCATTTTACATTTGGCTCCGCAAAGTAAGCAAGAATTGCAGATTCAGATGTAGATTCCATTTTTTTGGACACTTTCCATTTACAACACGTCTCGTATGCGCTTAAGTAAAGTTTTTTAGACTTACTTGGTAATAAGTAGAGGGGTACTATTGTTACATGGACGTTCACATGGTAACAAATAAATGTGCATGGCCAAGTTGCTTCGATTTTATTCAAACGTTAGTATTATTCGCAAATGCGTGAACGTCTAAGAGAGGGAAAGAGCTTAATTTTCGTCTACAAACCGACACTCTTGATTGAATGTATTTGATGGATACCATGACATATATAAAATAACAGTGATTTATTTTTATTAATCCCATTGCTAATGACAACAACAATGATTAATTAAAATTAGTGTGTAATGAATACTATTAGTACTGTATGCCGAGACATATAACGACTATATCATACTATACTCATACACAATAGTACATTAGATAACAAGGGATTGAAGTGACTCATTTAATCCCGCAACTATTCAAGGAATTAAGGAACTTCAATCCCGTGGTATCTGCACTATTTCTTGTACTTGTTGGGGTAATAACAGAAATAATTATATTATTTTCTGAAAATTAAAATATTACGTCTATGATAAATTTAAATTATTAGAAAAGTCACTTTGACAAAGAAGCTACACTATTCAAGGCTAATGAAATTTATGAATTATTTTTAAAATCCCAGATGTTTCAATGCCATAACAACGAGTAAATAAATAATAAATAACATTCGCCATTGTGAAAACTTAGTCTGTTGACGACGCGTAGTTGCGAAAATGGATGAGTTTGATATTGAAGCAGCGGCTGTCAACCAACTATTGCCCTCCAAACCCAGAAAAGTGTATGAAAAATCTTATGAAGATTTTATAACATGGTTCCGTCAAAAGAAGATACAAAATCACACCAATGAAAATGTCTTTGTAGCATATTTCAATGAAAAAAGCAAAACTGTACGTGCTTCCACCTTGTGGGCAAATTATTCCATGGTGAAATCGATGGTAATGGTGAAAAGTAATATTGACATATCCCAATACCCGAAATTAAAAGCTTTTCTGAAAAGAAAAAATGACGGCTATAAGCCAAAGAAGTCGAAAGTTCTTACTGATGAACAAGTCGATAAATTCCTAATTCAAGCTCCAGACGACGTTTTTTTAATGGTTAAGGTGAGTAATATAACGTCTATAAATTTTTTGACAGATATTTTGACACTGTGTTCAATTTTTAGGTTGCACTGGTCATTGGGTGTAGCAGGAGTGTGTTGAGGAAACGAATTAGTTGAATTATCAATCCACAATGTTACAGATTTGGGTTACTCTATCTTAGTTAATATAAAAAATACAAAGAACAATATTGACCGAGTATTCGTTGTTCAGAATTCAGTGAATAGCCCAGTCGATTTTATAAAACTATGCAGAAATTACATTGCTTTAAAAAAACCTGACACAAACCATTCACGATTTTTTGTCCAATATAAATACCGGAGATGTTCAACTCAACCCATTGGAAAACTACCCCAAAGAATTGCAACTTTTTTTAAACTTCCTGAACCCTCTTTATACACCGGTCATTATTTTCGACGCACGTCGGCGTCTTTATTAGCCAATTCTGGGGCAAATGTCGACGTTCTCAAAAGACACGGAGGTTGGAAGTCGTCTTCACTGGCTGAGGAATATGTTAAAAGCTCTATAAATAACAAAAAAATGATAGCAGAAAAAATTTTTGGGCATGAAAATGAAAAAAAAATTGATTCAGAAAACCAAATAAGTACTATCAATGCATCTATCGTTTCAACATCATTTAATAATTTTCTTAATTCTAAGTACAACGATTTTGGTAAATTTTTTAACTTTAATAACTGTACAAATGTAAATATATCCGTAAATGCTAATCTTAAATGTCAATTGCTGATTTTTATTAATAAAATTATTATTTAGTAGAGTGAATTATTTATTTTTTAATCCTCGGAGGATTAAATTATTTCTTAATCCCTAGAGATTAAAAGTAACACTTCGTCCCCGAAATGGGGGAACCAAATAGTACTTTTAATCCACGAAGTGCAAAAACATTATTGCGTGATTGTTAACCATTTTCACTCTTTTTAGCAGTAATACTAATCCACTTGAGGGATAGGTATTAAATCACAAACATTAAAAACTTGACATTTGAAAAATTATTTCTCGTATCCGTAGCAACTATTCATATCAGTCTCTAAATAATGGCTAAGGAATTAAAATTTTCTGTTTTTTTTTAAATAACAGATTGTTTTAGGTATAACAACATATCATATATCACTTTGTAGCAAATTTTATCCCCAATTCGATTACGTAACAAAAAATATGGTATTTCGTTTAAAAAATACAAAAATATATTTCCATTGAAACTAACGAAGTAGATGGCGACTTCCGGTATAACCGAAAGGGCTAGAAGCCTGACAATATTTTAGTTGAAGAGAACGTAATCAATTATACCTGATTCTAAACTTTCAAGTATTTATTTTTGATTATTCGTTAAGGAGAGAATCATTACGTCTGACAAATTGCACGTGATGGTATCTATTTACTTTTTAAAACACGAATACCTTTAGTATGTTTCAAAACATGGTCAACATGTTACATATATTAAGATAAGACATGATCTGGATGCTATATAAAAAGTACCCACTGATATGAGACTTATAGATCTTATTCAGATCTTAATAATTGCAATGAACGCAAACATAATCTTCCTTTTGTGTTTCTTGTCATTTTCGTGTGCAATTAAAGTACAGCATTAAACTAATGCATATATATTCAATAACGCTTTCTTAAATTTCAGGTGATTCCTCTGCATTTAAGACAATCTTGGGAAAAATTGGCTAGACCACACTTTAGTGAATGCACCGGTCGTACAAAAGTGGATTCAATTCTGGCTTATAAAACTGTGATGGAAACTCAGTACTCTAACGCCAACGCATTAAAATGCTACTTCAAATGCGGGCAAGAAAAACTTAATATTATGGACGCTGCAACTGGAGAAATCAATGAAGCTGAAGTTGTAAGGCAAATTGCAGGAGTAACGTTGGAAATTGCCAAAAAATGCGTAGAGCAAACGAAGAATGACAAAGATTTATGTGAAAAAGCATTTAATTTGTATTTATGTATTATTTATAAATTAGGAGTTGAACCTCAAGCTGATAAAGAACCTGAAAAGCCCAAAAAAGCATCACACCATTAGTGAATTTTCCAAGGTCTGTAAATCTAAAATGTAGGTTATTAATAGCTAATTTGAAATAGTTGATATATTGACGATACGTAAATACAGGGACAAACTAAAATAAGTTTTTTTGCGTTGAACCATTTTGAATACGCCCGTAGTATTAAGAAACGTTTTTCTGGGTTTGCGTTATTTTTATTTATGTACATACACCGTTTAGTATTAAAATTTTATTAATAAAATGTACGCAACATAGCTGTTTAAATGCATTTCCAATACCAAACGAAAATAAGTACAAAAACATATACTTGCTTCTATGTGATGTGCTGAAATAACTGGAATTTCATTTTTTCCATAATATAATTTAGTATCCGGCACATGTAGGAACCAAACTATGAATCCGTTGTGCCAAACTTATTGATTGTAGCTAATAGGTGTTTCGTATTTGGCGTGTGACATAACCCATTTATCTACCTACATCAGACTCTCTACACCTTTTGCATTCTTTGGTATTATGTCAAAATAGATTGCAATAATAAAACATGGTGTAATGTTTTAGAGAATGAAGGCTTAAATAATTATATTGATAATGTAAAACCTACACCTTGTTAATCTTCCTGCTGTGTTAACATTTTGGTTTCACTTATTGTGTTCTGGTCATTATGACCGGGGAGCCTATAGTTCTCGCGTTATTGTCGTTAAATTCATATAACAGTAAATAATAATAAGAAATAAGATGTAGTATTTATTACATTTTATTATGTTATTTTGATTTTTATTACATATTATTGTAAATGTTATGTAAAGAACATCTGAAAAACGTAGTAGTTAGGTATATACATCTATTTGTTACAGTCTTGACAGTAGTAATATAGATGAGCTTTACTTAGGTATTTTCAGCAATTACAACATACCATATTAGTTTTATAATCATTTGAAGAGGGACATCTTCACGCTTGGTTGTGGTTGATTGTTCCCTTACTTCGGCATTACTGGTTGGAGAATGTGACTTTATAACCATTTCGGCTGTAGGAATACTTCGAGGGAGACGTTTTCTTTCTTGTAATAATGGAGTGATCAAGAAACTATCCAGTTCTTCAAGAAATAGTCGCTATTTTGTAAATTTAACAGCATTCCAGGTTGGAGTTACTTCGCGCCACAGAACATAAGCGCTGTGAGCTGAAACGTCAATGATATTGTAAAAGATAGTCATTGGCCATCTTTTAGTTTGCCATCTGCATGTGTATATTATTACTAAATTGTCTAACGTGTCTACAGCACCTTTACCTTTATAATCTAAAATCATTAACGGCTTTTTATGATCTTGGTTACACACACCTTTATAGTGGGGCATGGTGCTCATGATCGTAACATTTTTATTCCATTTCGGAATATAGAAAACTATCGCCGTGTCTTTGGTAAAGTAAAATTTTGAAGAAAGAACTTCTTTCTTGTTGCAAACCAATGCGGTGGACAATTCAGGCTTATTTTTGTGAATAGTGCCAACATGGTTATTTTTATTTTCAATAGCATCTGCCCCAGATCGTACGAGGTAAAAAAATTATCACACGTTACGTTGTGACCTTTTAGATAATAAGTAATGTGTAGCACAACTCTTTTACCTTGACCTCTCTCTGGAGGTTCACCTTCTTTTTTCCCGAGGTAAATTTTCATGTTATATGAATTGCATAAAGTCAAAATCTTGACTCCGTATTTAGCAGATTTATTCGCGATGTACTGTCTAAAAGGAGAACTACCTCTAAAAGGTACCAGTTGCTGATCTACTGTTACATTTTCGTGAACATTGTAGTGCTTAGGTAGAATTGCAACCCATTCATCCCACTAGTCCCATATGGAAGTTAATTTATCAGTTTGGCGTCGTTGTGGTCGAGTTTTTTTTTATCGTCAAATCGTGCACTTACATGAAATCGTTGTAGGGACATCGTTGCTCTGAATATTGGACGACCTACGTTTCCATCCCACAGGCTGGCTGTTGCCTCTCCATGAGATTTATACACTCCAGCTAGAAACAGTAGACCAAAATGTGCTTCTAGTTCAACTAATGTTAGTTCTTGAAACATGTCGCCACAAAGTCTTTTGCCTTCTAATTTTGACATTTTCAAAATTAGGTTTACAGTTTTGGTTGTAAAATATAAAAAGTTCGCGGATTTTATATCAATTATTCGCGACGTAGCATACCTTGTTGGCCCCGGAATCAACGAAATAATATTTTCTGCTGTTAACCTTCCCGATTGATGTATCTTTTCATTCCATATTATATTGCCATATTTTGAAGTTACCTACGTGATTATCCGTATCAGCTTCATCTGAAATCGTAGCTTCCGCTTCATCATCCGATTCGCTATTAATATATCTCGGCTTCGGACAAATGGTTTTCTTCTTCAGAAGCATTAGAATCACTATCAGAAATACACTAAAGTTTCTCAAGGTCACTATTCGTAAGCACTCTCTCACTACACGTTTTCAATAATTTTCAATTGTTAGGTATTTCTTATTAGAGTATAGCATAAAGTTTGATATTTACTACGAAACTAACACACAGATGCTCACTGGTTGCATTTATACGCGGAACCACAGACAAGTCCCAACAGGAATAAACTTGTTTAACGGTACGCAAATAACTCATGTAACATACGCAATATTGCACAATAATTTGGCAATATTATGTAAATTATTTATATTTATGAAAATAAAACAAAACTAATAAAATACATTCGTCTATGGTAATAATCTGCTTCTCGTTCTTCTAATTTGAACCACACAAATCACCGGGTCATATAGACCCAAACAGTGAGTGTAACAAGTGCATTAAAAAAAACTAATTATAATTTTCTAATATCGATCTAGGTACACCGATAGTAGAGTAATGAAATAAAAGTCATGAAGTGGTAACGAAATATTTAAATAAATTAACGAATTATGCACATTAGAAGAACGGGATTGGGTCATATTGACCTGAACACAATAGGGGGTTAAAGAAATTTGCACAAATATTTTCTATAGTCAAGAACATAGAAATTTAGATTTGTACTTAGTAATTTTGATTTTAGGAGACATGGTATGTTCTATATGATTATGTATACGGACAACCTTTACAAATATTTTCAGATAGTGGGGTGGACACAAAAAGGAGGTTAATAAAAAAGAACATTTATTTTTGTAAAAGAAAAGGTAAAGTTTTCGACATTTTGAGACTACAATATAAGAACTGGGATTTTACGTGTCTATTTAGTTGCAGTCCTGCTTTTGTTGATATAGTTCCCACGATTCAAGTCGGTACTTCCGTGTATCTGCAGCACTTCAATAACAAAACATTTGAAATATTTGAAACCGTTGAACCTAGATATTCGTCGTAAGCTGTCACGGGCGTCCTTATCTAAGAATATTTCCGTTTTCGTTTGCTGTTTTATGGTATTTTATCGCAAGTAACGAAGACGGTGCCGGTGACGATGATTATGACGTTACCGATACGGTAACACAGTTAGTCATCTTACCAACAACACTGAGTTTTACTCACGGTATATTTCTATTTTTATTTTAGAAACATGTAGATACAATTACAAACAACAGATTGATTTCTAACGTTAATTTTCTTCTTTGCCTATTTTATGTTGGGAATACTGGTGATTCACATAGAATGAGACTAAGTTAAAATAAAAACAAGTAGTTTACATAAACAAGAATGTAATAATAATAATAATAATAATGTTTATTTCTGCGAAATATTATTATAACAATTAAACAAAATTAAAACAGTAATCAGGTATCTCCTTAGGAGAGCTGTATCGGAGGTTACCATCATAATCAATTTAGCATAATACTTAACTTACTATAAACATTATAAGTAAATAGAACTCGTTAAAAACTGTATGTTGCATAGGTTTATATTAGGTATACAGGGTGTTTGGTACATCGATACAAATATTTAAAGGGGTGATAGAATACCCGATTTTGAGTCGATTTAAGCAAACATACTTATATACCAAGTGTTACCGTTTTTGAGATAATTCCACTTTTAATATTTCTTGATTTTACCGTGCTTTTCTGCAACTATCGAAGTGTACAAGAGCAAGAAGCCGTCTTATCGCAAACTTACGCCAAGTTTTTTTATTCCTTGTGAAGTGATTGTTCATATTCTTTTATGAGAAAAGCCTAAAATGTCTTTGGTTCTTGCCTAGAACTTCTTAAACATGAAAGTTTTAATTTGTAAAAAAGCAATCACTAAAATTCAAACGTGGATTTAGTCTAAAATCTTTCGTTCCAATTTATTAAAACATTAATAGTATTATTATTGGTGTTCAAAAAGAGATCCACCGTTTCGAGTACAATTTCGAGCCCGTTTTAGTACTGCAAGATGCAAACATCATTTTGAACCACAATTCTGTCCCTTACTTTTAGTGTTACGATATTCAAAATTTTGATAAGATATTTATACTATACTGATGTGTAATGGAAAGTATGCTGGTTTGCAGAATCTTCTTATCTCTTTCATACATGAACAAAATGTTCGCATATTCTTCGTTAGAAAATGATGCCATAATAACTACAACTTGCTATTATCATTGTCATTTTTGACAATAATGAATAGTCAATTCAATCATTAATTTTTTAGTTCTAAAGGATTGGTATAGTCTGTAAAAATAAAGATTTTCTATTTCAGCTTAGCGCTTTATTACTCTGAGACATTGGAAATATACAGCCGTTTGTTTCTCGCGACAATGGTAATGTAATCCTATTCCAGAAGTTACCAAACGTTTTCAACGAACTCAGTTCGGTATTGAATTCAATATTCCGGTATCTCAAATACTTTTCCAGATATTAATGTAATGTGTGCTTCTTAGTTCTAATTTTGTTTTGTTTTATTTACAAGAATGTACGTTATGTTCTGCATGTACAATTAATGTCACTATTAGTAAACAATAAAAACTGGTTTATGCATATCAATTCCTTTTTAACTACCAATTAATGATTTCGTTGTTGCACATTTCAAAATAAATGAATTATATTAAGTAATAAACCTCTGCATCCACACACAAAAAAAACTTTGCAACAAAATTAAAAATCGTTCAAAACGTTTTATAACTTCTGGAGTAGAATTAAAATTCCATTGTGTTTACCTCTCGCGAGCGGTCTTAAGTCATTGAGCAGGTAATTTACGCTTTCACTTAAGTCGCGTACGTTTCTATTGAAACCCAAACGTTAGAAAGAAACGGTTGTATATTCCCAATGTCTCATAGTAATAAAGCGTTAAGCTGAAATATAAAATCTTTATTTTCACAGATTATACGAAACAAATTAGGTAAGTAATAGATAATAATTATAAAAATAACATTCGTAAATTCTTGTCAAATTGTAGTTATTATGGCATCATTTTCTAACGAAGAATATGCGAACATTTTGTTTATGTATGGAAAAGCTAATGGTAATGCATTGGAAGCTCAAAGGCTATATCAGGAAAGATATCCAGATAGGCGACTTCCTGATACCCATTTGCCTCATCGTGAACCTGCAATTAATAATTATCAGTACGCGGTCCATGTTGATGAGCAAATTTTGGAAGTTTTTAATGCTGATCCCACAAGGAGTATCAAAATTAGAACCAACATCCTTTCCATTACACATCAGTGCAGGCTTTAGAAGACAGAGATCCTCTACAGGGGTTGAATTTTTGTCGATTTCTTTTAAACGCAGACATCGAAGATGGACTCTTTTTGAAAAGTATACTGTGGACAGACAAATCACAATTTACAAGGGAGGGAATTAGTAATTTCCATAATTTGCATTTTGGGCAAACAGTCATGAAAACCCCCACATGAAAAAATCATCACGGTTTCAGTACAAATTTTAGTGTGAACGTTTGGGTAGGAATTATTGGCAAAACATTAGTTGGACCTTTCTTTTTACCGAACACTTTAAATGGTCAGAATTATTTGCAGTTTTTAAGAGATAATCTTATCGATATATTGGATGACCTACCACTAAATGTAAGGGATAGAATTGTGTTTCAAAGCGATGGATGCCCCGCGTACAATACCGTAGCAGTAAGGGAATTTTTGGAAAAGAATTTCCCTAATCGTTGGATAGCAGGAAATGGTCCAATATTATGGCCACGTAGGTCACCTGACCTAACCCCCGTTGATTATTATGTTTGGGGAATAGCAAAACAATTAGTTTACAAAGTCGAAATTCTTAATCGGGAACACTTAATCGAATAAAGACGCTTTCATTCTAATGAAGAGAGAGATATTACAACGAGGAAAATAAGAAAACGGGCTCGAAATTGTATTCGAAACGGTGGATCTCATTTTGTACACCAATAATAATATTATTAATGTTTTAATAAATAGGACATTTTCTAAAAATCTGCTTTTTTTAAACTATCTAAACTAAATAATGAAGGGTTATTTTACGTTTTGGCGAATGCGCTTAGGGGGTACTTTGATAATTAAATTCAATTTTTACAATTTGTAAAAATTTTTTTGTAAATATATTCATGCTATCTTAAAGACCATTGCCCAAGGAAGTTTTACTGAAATTGGAAAAAAAATTAACGAGAGATTTTAGACTAAATCCACGTTTCAATTTTAGTGATTGCACTTTACAAATTAAAACTTTCATGTTTAAGAAGTTCTAGGCAAGAACCAAAGACATTTCAGGCTTTTCTGATAAAATAATATGAACAAACACTTAATAAGGAATAAAAAAACTTAGCATAAGTTTGCGATAAGACGGCTTGTTACTCTTGTACACTTCGATATTTGCAGAAAAGCACGGTAAAATAAAAAAATATTAAAAGTGGAATTATATCAAAAACGGTAACACTTTGTATATAGGTATGTTTGCTTAAATCGACTCAAAATCACGTATTCTATCACTCCTTTAAATATTTGCATCGATGTATATAGCGTATACGGTGTAGGAGTGGGCTCATACTTTAATATACTCTCAAGATTAATGTGAAATAATAATTTTTTTCGTCCATGAATAACCAATTGATAAAAGAATAGTAAGTTAGCTCAAGATCCTACCGAAGGCCGTACTACATGATAAGTACTCTCATGTGAATGATTAAATTTCTGGGTGACTATTCGCAATTATACTGTGTAATGGTCCAAAATACAAATATGGATCATCAATTGATATAAGCGATTGGCAAATTAACCGTTTTCTACTAGCAAATGAAGTACAATTTGTTATATTACTAGGTAAAAGATTAAAGAGCTTGGGAGCCATGTACAAATCTGATCTCCTCAACTTTTCTGTTCTAGGTCTTGGTAGAATTAGTTTACCGACACTTCTCCCTTTATCCGATACATCTGACAGTCGCCATCACCGACTTGCCACCCCAGTCAGAATGTCCACCAATATATTTTTAAAAAATAAACAACGCACTGGCACATATTTCTTAAAGAAAAAAATTTACGAATCGAGTTTCCGATTTCTTTTTTAAGTTTTGCAATATGGTCTCTCCATGAGAGGTTCATATCCACCATAATTCCTACCTGGCAGCCTTAACTTGTACTAACTCATACGAACTCATACGAGACATTATGATATTCTACTGTGCCGAATAATTCAAGGATTTTGTTAAGACTAAAACCAGATAATCTCATTTAAACGAGATCTAATTCCGTTTTACTAACAAGTTCATATTCCACAGTAGCTTCGTAGTTTAACGCAGTATCATCGGCAAAAGACATGACTTCTCGCTCAAACTAAGCTGAGGAAAGATCATTGGTATAGATCAAAAAGAGGGTCGGGCCTAGCAATGAGCCTTGAGGGATCCCATGACGAATAAATGCTACCTCACTTAATTTACCATTTATTCTAACCTGATGAGACTTCATGTTGAGGTAGGATCTGACCCAGTCATTAGCTAATCCCCGTATACCAATTGCATCCATTCTCTCAAGAGAATGCCATGGTCTACCATATCAAACGCTTTTTGAAAATTTATGAACAGAGCAGCTGAACGATAATTATTATTAATTGTTAAATTAGTTTGTGAAATCAGCTTTGTTATTGCCATCTCAGTATTGAGCCCAGCTCTAAAACCGTTAGACCTCAAATTACCATACCTTTCAAGAAAATGAATCACTCTGTAGTTAATACGTTTTTCTAACATTTTAGATAGAGGCAATGTTACTGGGCGATAATTATTTAGATCAAATATTTCCTCTTTTTTAAGAATCGGTACTACCACAGCTTTTTTAGAATATCAGGAAGAATTCCACGTTTAATACTCATATTGAACAGGTGAACCAACACATCCGACAATTAATATTGTAGTTATTTTAATGCACACACCTGCAGACCATCAACCCCAGCTGACCTTATTATTTAGTGAATTAATTATTTTATAGATTTCAAATTTGTCAGTTGGTTCAAGGAAAATTGAAGTATTATTAGAAATAGCTCAAAATTTGCTACTATAATTAATTATAGGATTAGGACGATTGGTGATTAACCCGTCCGGTAATTTTTGTGCAATATTTGAAAAATAAGTATTACATTCACCTGATATATCGCTCTCCTGCTCAAAATAAGATCCATCTGAACTTCTAATTTTTTCATTGGTGTTACTAGATTTTCCCCAATAAGACTATCAATAACATTCCACTGTTCCCTCGCATTTCCCTTTGCCTGACAAAATAAATTAAAATAATATTCATCTTTAGTTTTTCAATCTATTTCTACACCTATTTTAATACTTGGCTAGTATTAAATTATAAGGATGGCGAATTTTCTTTTTATACAGAGCATGCCTCTTAATAATTCTTCTAATTAGTTCCCCATTTATGTAGGGCTTTAAAGGTCTCGCCGATTTACCAGTAGCTAAGGTAACAGTACACGAACTTATTTTTTCGCTCAGTTGACTACTAAAGTAATTGAACGCCTCATTTACATCTTCAATCATATACATTCTACTCCAATCCGTTGCAGAGAGACAATCCCTTAAATTAGAAAAATCAATTTTCTCAAACGCCCTCCCGCCCTCAGTTTTGTTATTTACACCGCCCACTGTATACAATAAACAAAGTGAATGGTCAGAGATTCACTGTCCCTAAAAATAAGTGAATATTATGTACATTATTAGACTTTACAAAAATATGAAAACTCCCAGATTCCAATCGGGCAACTACTTAGAACAAAATTGTATTCATCAATAATGCTACTATCGCATAAAATATTTAAATTAATATCTCCTACCACAAACAACATTTTAGTCTTTATAATGTTAGAAAGTAATAAATTTAATTAATTAATAAAAATCATCTCACAGTAATTACGATAGCGGTAAAAGGCAAGGAGAGTAAAAGTCATGTTATCTAGTATACAGTCTATCTTAAGTCCACTGGCTGATAAGAACTGGTTATGAAAACCACAACTCCACCAGCCCTGTAGTTCTGATTGTAACAGACAAAGATCATATAATTCTCAATTTTATAATTACACATCTCTGGTTCCAATATCACAACTTCTGATAGAATTATTATTTTATGAAGCTTATTCAAATTTATAAATGGCTTATAAACAAATCAAAATTTTTTCTCATACTACGAATATTTTCGTGAACTATTGAAAATCAACATTTTATGAGAGAGTAGAATAATAAAGAAAAACACCCAATAAATTTACAATTCTCAATAGGAAATAGTTCATTAGACCAATTTTGAAATGTCCTCACTCATAACCTTTAGACTTTTTAGCTTCTCTCGCAGTTCCATGTAATCGCCTTCTTCCAGGACAAAGGCACTCATTAATATAAACTGGGGTGTCAACAGGTAAGTTTATGTGCCTGGTAGAAAAGTCCCTCTTGACTTTTCTTAATCTCCATTATTCATCTTTTGCCACTAGCCTCACAAATTTGACTATAATTCCCGGTGGTGTCAATGATCCTGGAGTTTTAAATCGATGATATGCGTAATGAGTAATAAATAATATTTGAGTATTAAGTAGCGAAAGCTTTAGCTTAGAGTACTTGTTTAGAGTGTTATTTCCATCTATCCCTGTGGACAGATCTCAGCAGTGCTGTAAATCCTTTTACTATAACACATTAAAATTCTTAAATTTTTGCGCGGAGTTGAAAGTAGGATGGATCCTTTTAAATCTGCGACAAATACCTATATTATTAACAAACAACGTATCTTTTATAATATGTTTATTTCCTGTATTCTCTATAAACCTAAATAATTAACCCTAATTCTAATTGTATAAGAACGGTATAATAAATAAAAGATATAGCAATTATCTCCCTGGGTCGGTCCACGATGCACCTTCGGGGATGGAAACTGTCAAGGTGGGCGGTTACTATAGGCCAATAGTGATTATTGGAAAAAAAAATTAGCTTAATTAGGAGTGTCTATTATTATCATCACGAAACGAAAAAGCTTTGGAAGTCGAGAGGATCAAAAAGTATAAAGAAGCTGTCGTATGAAGTGATAGTTACGTGGTGCGCTTACGCTTAGGTAGCCTTATAGTTAGTAAAGGTGTTGAAGGTAGTGTTTTGGTGAGATATATGAATAGATACCTCAAAAAAAAATATGGGAGGACAGAAAGTAATTGTCTTAAATGATTGAAAGTTTTTTATTAAGCACAAGTTGACTTTTATAAAAATAGGTTCTAGCATCCGTACAGAATGCTTGGAACTTTCCAGTGTAAAGTGTTTTCGGGGACTCAAATTCAGCCATCGTTTTAAATTCCTGTATAAGGAACTTTTATGTAAATCCTCTTTCATACCTATATAAGGATTTACTTTTCATTTAGAATAGAGGGTTTGTGCCACCAGTATTTCTTCTTCCTTATTAACAACCTTAAATACAGAGAGTTCCACGTGAAAATCGGTTTGTTTGGAAAAAATTTCTAACTCCTTGACTATACTAGTACCTATACCCTTGACTTTAACGGCTTATGTCTTTTAGTTTTACTTACAATTATTGCGTTGGGTAAACAGTGAGGTTTACAGTTAAAGAAATACTTTGATATGATACTAATTTCAGTCTGAACAACTAAAACAATTGTGTGTGAATGAGTGGGTATGAGGATGTGTGGTGATGTGGATGTGTAGGTATGTAGGTATGTGGGCATGTGGGTGTGTGAATGTGCAGATATTTGGCTGCGTGAGTGTTTGGGTGTGTGGGTTTGTGTATTTTGGGTTTGAGGGTTTGTGGGTGTGTTGACGTGTGAGGTGTGGACGTGTATGTGTGAGTGTGTGGTGTGTGTGTGTGTTGGTTGTGTGTGTGTGTGTGTGTGTGTGTGTGTGTGTGTGTGTGTGTGTGTGTGTGTGTGTGTGTGTGTGTGTGGGTGTGTATAGCTGTAGGGGTATCTGGGTGTGTGGGTATGTGGGTGTGTGGATGTGTGGATGTAGCGGTGTGTGAGTTTGTAGGCTTAGAGGTATGTGGGTGTGTGGGTGAGTGGGTGTGTGGGTGTGTGGGTGTGTGGGAGTGTGGGTGTATAGTTATTGGGTGCAGTGGTGCACGTGCGTGTGCGTATGCATGTGCGTATGCGTGGGCGTGTGCGTGTGCGTATTCGTGTGCATGTGGTGTGCATGTGGTGTGAGTGCGTGTGTGTGCTGTGTCGTGTGCATGTGCTGTGTGCGTGTGCGTGTGCTGTGCGTGTGCTGTGGTGTGCGTGTGCGTGTGTGTGCGTGTGCGTGTGTCGTGTGCGTGGTGCGTGTGTCGTGTGCGTTGTGTTGCGTGTGGTGTGTGTGTGTGGTGTGTTGTGTAGGCGTACTGGTGTGTGGGTGTGGTGTGGTGTGTGTGTGCGTGTGTGGTTGTGGCTTGGGTGTGGGTGGGTGTGGGTGTGTAGGTGTGGGTGTGATCGTGTGTGTGGCGTGTGTGGGTGATGGGTGTGTATAGTTGTGCGATGGATATGTGTCGTGTGTGTGTTGTGGTGTGCGTAGCGGTGCGTGTGTGTGCGTGTGCGTGTGTGTGGTGTGCGTGTGCGTGTGTGTGCGTGTGGTGTGTGTGGTGTGTGCGTGTGCGTGTGTGGTGCGGTGTGTGGTGACGTGTGCGTGGTTGGTGTGTGCGTGTGCGGTGCGTGCTATGTGTCGTAGTGCGTGTGCTGTGCGTGTGCGTATCGTGTGCTGTGCGTGTGCTGTGCGTGTGGTCGTGCGTGTGCTGTGCGTGTGCGTGTGCGTGTGCTGTGCGTGTGCGTGTGCGTGTGCGTGTGCGTGTGCGTGTCGTGTGCGTGTGCGTGTGCGTGTCGTTGCGTGTGCGTGTGCGTGTGCGTGTGCGTGTGCGTGTGCGTGTGCGTATGCGTGGTGCGTGTGCGTTGCGTGTGCGATGTGCGTGTGCATGTGTGTGCTGTGCGTGTGGTGCGTGTGCTGTGCTTGTGCGTGTGCGTGTGCGTGTGCGTGTGCGTGTGCGTGTGCGTGTGCTGTGCTGTGCGTGCGTGTGCTTGTGCGTGTGCGTGTGCGTGTGTGCGTATGTGTGTGTGTGCGTGTGCATGTTTGTGTGCGTGTGCATTGGTGTGTATGCGCTGGCGCGTGTGTGTTGTGTGTGTGTGTGTGTGTGTGTGTGTGTGTGTGTGTGTGTGTGTGTGTGTGTGTGTGTGTGTGTGTGTGTGTGTGTGTGTAGGGACTTACTTTATTTTTGTAGTGACTATAAAAACATGCTGAATCCGTTATCTGTTGGTAACTAATGGTTCTCAGCTTCGTAGGCAACTTCTATAAATTTTAGGTATTTGTGAGCATACAGATCGTCAACAATCTCGACTCAAGCGACAATAGACCGTTCCAAAGCGTACTAATGTCATAAACAGATGGGATCGCAGTGACGTAAATCGGTACCATAGGGATGTTTTACCTATAAAGTTTGAATATGTCTAAGAACGAATAATTGTAAAGTCGTGCTTGAACGATGTTATCAATTACTTTGGTTTGCCGCTCTTAGAGAGTACGTTAAATTTTGGCTGAATCAAGTGGTTAATTTTATTGTATTAGAAGTAAGACATAAACCGTTACTCATTAAGTTCGATATCTGCAACGCTTCTTCCTTGTTGTCATCAGTAACAAATTAATATATAAATAAATTCTGGAGGGTCCTTTATACACCGGTAATAGATGCGCCTTTATAATTGATAATGTACACAATAATTTTTTGTTCAATTAACATAAACCATTTAACTGCTTTTCAAACCATATAGCCTGAAGTCAAATCCGAAACCGAGTATAACAAGTCAGGTAATCAAATTACCAAACAAACGAAAGAGAGCTGAAAAAACACTTTCTTCTCGAGTTTTATACATAATTTACTTATTTGTTAATTTAGTTCCTGCTTGTTTAATGGTGTGGTGTTTTTTTAGTATAAAAATCTTAAATTAATATTTCAGAAGTAGAAATTAACAAAAAATAAGAAATTTTTCATTTTTGTTGGGTTAGGTGTGAAAACACAAAGAATCGGGTAATGGTAGGACCGTTTAAAAAACTATACGGCGCGGAATAACAAAATTGATATATTGGTATATTTCAATCTTAAATGTCATTATTAACGCGCCAATATTGTTTTTTAATTTCCTCACTAGAGAAGAAAATTACATTTTCCTCGCCCTTTTTAGAGACAAAAGTAATTGTTTCTACACTCTCAACTTAATTAGTATAATAATTATTTACATAAGAGTAAGGAACGTGATTAACCACTGAAGGGTCTTGTGTTACAGTAACATTAAAACAAGTAGGAAATTTACGTTAAGAGTGGTACACCAAAATTTTCCTGAAGCCGTGTACATTTCGGTGAACTTTCCTGAAATCCACAAGCGCTATCAGAAGCGCATTTGTCCGCAGCATTTATAATTTATAATTTTATGAGACGGCAATATTTTTTACACATAACTATTTATTTGATCACGAATAGCAAAACAATCAATAGTTAAACAAATACATTAAGTCAGCTTTGCCCTTTATTAAAATAGTTAGGCAAAACACACATGTGCGCTTGCAGAAATTATATCGAGGTCAACATTCACTCAAATTATAAAATTACACGAAATGTTTACGTTTTTACATTTATCCTTCATTTTGGAATATAAATTGGTTATGTACTATGAATTTCTTAGAACAAGAATATCAATGATGAATACAAGTATAATCTTTTTTTTATCTACACTAACTTATGCCACAACTGTGATGGTAAGAAAAATTGGATAATAACTTTATACGTTTAATCATGCACACCTTTAGGTAGTTCCGTTGTACATAAGGCAATCGTGGATGAAATTAGTAGAACCGCATTTTAGTAGATGCTTAGTTTTTGCTAAACCAGATTCAATGGTTGCGTATAGAGCAGTTAGCGAATCAAAGAGTACTAATAATAGCGGAATAAAGTTATATTTTCAATGCATTGGAGAAAGATTGAATTTATTGGACGCAGGAACAGGTAAATGGAATGAAGAAGAACTTGTTAGACAAGTTATGGGAGTAACTCCAGAAATTGCTAAGAAATGTATAAATGAATCAGAGAGTGAACAAGATCTCAGCGAAAAAGCATTCAAAATGTATTTATGTATTATTTATGCCACAATGAAACCAGAAGAACAATATAAAAATGACGATAGGTATAACAAACACTGATATTTTGTAAATCTCACCACTGTCAAATAATCAAACAAGTGAATAATGCTTATTATGTGTTTTAAGTGTTAATTGTAGTATAATAAATTACTTATGAATTTTCTAAGGCTCTACTGCAACAACTCGAAATCGCAACATTGTACAGGAATAGTTTTCAAACAATTTGGAGGTATATTGTTTATTTTTGGGAATTAATCCATTCTTTCAATTGAATCCCCTTCTGCAATAAGGTATTAAGTGACAAAAGTTCAACTGTTTTTAATTTAAAAATCAGTAATGTCGCACCAATAAATTTTTCGATTTTTTTTAATACTTATTTAGAAGAAACTGTACACAAAAGATTTTTTTCAAAATATATGACTAAATTAGTTGACTTACACAGAAAAAAACACCTGGTTCTTTTTTGCATAACTATACTAACGGTTTATAATGTTTGCAATACTTAAGTAATACTTAAAAAACAAGACGAAACTAAATAACACAACCATTGTTCGAAATTCAAACAAAAAGATAACTAAAAACTCTTAATCTGCTTTGTCCTCAAATTCCAACTGAAAATCAAGCTCACCGTTCAAACCTTCTATATCTTCAACAACAGTAGTATCTCCTGTTAAACCTGTGTAAAATCCGCGACCGGCAGCTGGTATTAAATGAATGTAAGATATATCATCTAATTTAGCTTGTGCCACTGATTTTCCTTCAGGCCACAGAAGCTCAAGAGTATCTCCAAACACATTCCTTGGTGTTGCTTGTTTTCCTTTCCCTTTTTTTATATTTATTTTCCCATAGTTGTCCGTTTCATTATATTCTGTTTTAACAAAAATGCTGTGTCTTTTAAAATTTTGATTTCCTTCATTTTAAACCAATTCACGTTTTCCTTCGTAATATCTGTCTTCCGATTTGTTATATTCTTTTCGAGGTCTTTAGTGATAACGAAGTCTTCTCTATTCATAACTTCAACGATTATTGGTTTCTTTCTACTGCAAGTCTGCATTAGTTTACAGTACTATTGTGGAGAGAAAATATTCTGATGTCTTCTTAAAATACATTTCACGTCCCCATAATCACTATCGTTGGGTAGATGACTGTGCCCTGATACCAAAACCGTAACCTGATAGATTTTAGAAAATGACTTTCTTCTAGAATGCATTTCAGTAAAAATACCATTTTAATATTGCGGTTTTGACCACCCCATAGAAAATTATGTTGGTCGCGAGTTGTGGAAAAGGAAGAGTCTTTTCCATATCGAAGGTTAACGTTTCTACATTATCACCTTCAGCGGCATTTGTTAAATCCATGTTCCTTAATTTAAAAAGTGAAGTATAGGCGCGTTTTGAAGATATTCCCAAAGTTTTAACAAACATCTTTTTACATACTACAACCTGGTTGATCAAATATACACGCGAAAAGTTTCCTATGCTTTGATTGACTGCCTTGAGTACCAACTTCCAATAGTGTGTAAAAAAGTGTTTCCTGTGCTCAACAGACACCTTGATGTTGCAATCGTTCTTACATGCGCATTGAAAGTCTAGGAACGGTTTTGAGTCAACAAGCAGTCCTTTGGAAGAATGGTCATTTTTATTACTATTCTTATCTTTCTATTTTGGTCCTTGTATTTTCTTTTCCGACCCTTTTTTGGTCTACCTTCTGCAATTACTTCCCCATGCTCCTCTACGTCTTCCGCCTGTTCTTGTACGTCTTCGAAATCTGAATCTGAAAATTTTAACTTTTATATCATTCGAAAGATCCAGGGAGGAGATTTGTGCTTAAGCGGATATTACAATACAAGCACGTTGTTTGACTGATCATATAGTGTTTTAATATTAGCATGATTCTCTCGATTAACTCGCTGACATATTTATCTAAACAGTAATAATGCTACATGTATCTAGGCATGACGTCATCTAATCAGATGGCGAACTTTTAAACCATTTTTTTTTACTCGCGCAGTAGAGACACAAAAAATTATATCAACGAAGGTTACTTTAGATCCGTATGAGAAGGTATAAAAAAATTCAAACCTAGGCAGGTTTTTTTACGCTCCCTGTAGGGTCAGAAAAAAATGTATATAAGTTACTTCCGTTGATCTCTTGAATCATAAGTCTAAACACGAAAACATTCTAACGGACCACAGAATTGAATATATTCAGTCCTATGTCCTTTCATTTATGTAATACGGAACTAAAAATGATTTAACACTAAAAACTATACTAATCACTGATACACTGGGGGTTGATAGTGCGCCATTGTCGTGATTATTACAATGGACGTCTGACACGTTGCTGTTAACATTTTGATTCGGGTCAGTCTAGAAAGGAGTCAAATTAAATTTAATACCGAGTTTGAGGTTAGAATGAAAATTAAGTGCAAAATCGCTTCTCAAGAACAAATTTTATGTGTGTGTATATATATATATATATATATATATATATATATATATATATATTTATGTATATTGCTAACTTACGTAAAATGATCTGAACATTACGAATATTTAAACGTTGTGGCACTATTACTGTGCATCTATTACAGATATATATATATATATATATATATATATATATATATATATATATATTATATGTATATTGCTAACTTACGTAAAATGATCTGAACATTACGAATATTTAAACGTTGTGGCACTATTACTGTGCATCTATTACAGAAAGATTATGTTTTTTTTGTTATTATTGTGAACTACGCCTTCTATTGGTGGAGTATGAAACTTCAAAATAATTTCCAGCAGTTTCTCTTATGCAATTTTGTTATACAGATCTGTTTCCCTACGTTGTGTGATAAATAGTTTCTGAGATACAGAGGGTTACCTCTCTTAACCAGACACCTGGTACAATAGCAGGCTAATGATGTAATCAGAATGATTAAAATATTGAAAATATAATAAGAAATCGGGAAACATCTAAATGTCTTTATTTTTAATTTGAGTTGAAATTAAAAAAGGTATTTTTTATAATTTCTGTATCATCTAACACCAGGTGCGTGCGGACGCTATTTACGTTTCCCTGCAGTAAATTAAAAAAATCAGTACATGTTTTTATAATTTTTAATCTACCTAATAGTGCAAAGTCAAATGTACTTAAGCCTTCACACGGTGCTTCTTTATTAGTTTTGCAAAATGAAACCAGGTTATATCACTCATATTGCCCTCTATTGATTTTAGAACTAACTTGAATAATATCTCATTCGTCGTGTAGAGATGTATGTAACCAAGGGAGGTTGGTCCTGTTTTGAAAAAATTGTTCTTGAGAAGCGATTTTGAACTAAATTTTCATTCTAACCTCAAACTCGGTATTAAATTTAATTTGACTCCTTTCTAGACTGATCTGAATCAAAATGTTAACAGACGTCCATTGTAATAATCAGGACAATGGCGCACTATCAACCCCCAGTGTATCAGTTTTAGTATAGTTTTCTGAGGTCCGTTAGAATGTTTTCGTGTTTAGACTTATGATTCGAGAGATCAACGGAAGTAACTCATATACATGTTTTTCTGACCCTACAGGGAGCGTAAAAAAACCTGCCTATGTTTGAATTTTTTTATGCCTTCTGATACGGATCTAAAGTAACCTTCGTTGATATAATTTTTTGTGTCTCTACTGGGCGAGTAAAAAAAATTGATTTAAAAGTTCGCCACCTGATTAGATGACGTCATGCCTAGTACATGTAACATTATTACTGTTGAGATAAATATGTCAGCGAGTTAATCGAGATAATCATGCTAATATTAAAAACTCTATATGATCAGTCAAATAACGTGCTTGTATTGTAATATCCGCTTAAGCACAAGTCTCCTCCCTGGATCTCTCGAATGATATAAAAGTTAAAATTTTTTGACGAACCATAGGCTTGCATGTATCTAATACCATGTCCTTTAACATTAACCACCTTTGTTCTGCAGAGTTCACCAATTGATGAGTATGAAGTAATAGAAAAACTCCGATGATTCTGTCAAAGACAAAGGCTATCAATATGAATCGGAGGAAATTTCTTGTTTAGATTCAGATTTCGAGGACGTACAAGAACAGGATGAAGACACAAAAGAACATACGGAAGACGTAGAGGAGCATGGGAAGTAATTCCAGAAGGTAGACCAAAAAGGGTCGGAAAAGAAAATACAAGGACCAAAATAGAAAGATAAGAAAAATAAACCAGAATAGTAATAAAAAATACCATTCTTTCAAAGGACTGTTTGTTGGCTCAAAACCGTTCCTACACTTTCAATGCTCATGTAAGAGCGATTGTAACACCAAGGTGTCTGCTGAGGACAGGAAACACTTTTTTACACACTACTGGAAGTTGGCACTCAAGGCAGTCAATCAAAGCAAAGGAAACTTTTCGCGTGTATATTTGATCAACCAGGTTGTAGTATGTAAAAAGATGTTTGTTAAAACTTTGGGAATATCTTCAAAACGCGCCAATACTTCACTTTTTAAATTAAGGAACATGGATTTAACAAATGCCGCTGAAGCTAGATAATGTAGAAACGTTAACCTTCGATATTGGAAAAGACTCTTCCTTTTCCACAACTCGCGACCAACATAATTTTCTATAAAAGGCAGTTATGGTTACATAATTGAGGGGTTTATGCTGGTATAAATACAATATCAGCTTTCGACCTTTGCATAGAAGGGCAAGCAGGGTGTGGAACTCAAGAAGTTGGCTCATCCTTACGTAAATATATTAGAACCCACGTTGATGAAAATGTCCAGTACCTTACCTTATCGAATGATTCATGCGGTGATCAAAACCGCAATATTAAAATGGTATTTTTAATGAAATGCATTCTAGAATAAAGTCATTTTCTAAAATCTATCAGGTTACGGTTTTGGTATCAGGGCACAGTCATCTACCCAACGATAGTGATTATGGGGACGTGAAATGTATTTTAAGAAGACATCAGAATATTTTCTCTCCACAATAGTACTGTAAACTAATGCAGACTTGCAGTAGAAAGAAACCAATAATCGTTGATGTTATGAATAGAGAAGGCTTCGTTATCACTAGTGAGCGGATAGTAAGGCAAATGCCTTTTGCCTTTTTTATTGATTTTTTTTCATTTGCCTTTTTTAACAAAAATATGCCTTTTCTGCCATTCCTTGGTTTTTTCGGTGCGATTTGTAGAATTCAGAAAAAAAATTAAAATATCAACTTCTATTTTAAGATTTTCATTATAAAAGTCTTTTCTCGGTACCTACCAGTGTCATGTGCTATATTGTTCCTTTCATGGTTGGGTCAATAATACCTTTACCTGGAACTAAACAATAAATTCATTAGATGTATTTACGGGCACCTGAAGGGTTTTCGACTTTTAAAATGTTTAGAATCCAAGTTTAAAGCAAGAGTATATAATAGTACATACTATTATAATGGTCATTGTTTAAAATGTATACAAATTCCCCATTTACTTGTAGTCTGTGTCGTGCTAGGTAGTTATATTGTGTTATTTCAAAATGCCTCCTGTGAAAACGTTAAACGTTGAAAAGTGGAGCAAATTGGACAATAATTTAAAGGTTGATGGAAACAGTGTATATTGCCAGACTTGTTCCAAACCGGTAAGATCAATTTCAGTTTTAAATTTGACTTGTTTTATGGCCCTACTTTAACTTTTTAGATACATGCGACAAAGAAGTATCAGCATGTCACACAACATTTAAGTAGCAGCAAACATTTAAAAAATTTGAAAAGTAACGAAGTACAGCCATTGTTCAAAACTTTTGTCAGCAATGCCAATAAAAAATCCGGACCATCCAAGTCCCAGTTCTCTTTTAAATTATGTGAAGCATTTGTTGCAGCGAACATCCCTCTAAAGAAACTAAATAACTCTGTATTAAGAGAATTTTTAGCAGCAACAACTAAAGAGATAATACCAGATGAGTCTACATTACGTAAGAATTATCTACACATGTGTTACGAATCTGTAAGTGCCGTTTTTTCTTAATAAAAATGTTCTTATTGCATTCATTCACAGAGAATAAAAGCAATTCAGGAAGATATATCCGAAAATTATATTTGGATCTCTGTTGATGAAACTACGGATGTTAAGGGTCGCTATATAGCAAATATGATTGTTGGTAAACTTGCCGAAGAAGAAGCTGGAAATTCTCATCTTTTGGCGTCGAAAGAACTCGAGAAAACAAACCACAAAACCATTATTAATTTTGTCGATGACAGTTTAAGTAAGTCTTTATAAAATTTTAATTTTTTTATTTTAAATGCCCTGTCACGTTAGGAATTTTGTATCCCGAGGGAGTTAAAAAGGACAAAATCTTGTTGTTCCTTTCGGATGCCGCACCGTATATGAAAAAGGCTGGTGAAGTTCTCCAAATATTTTACCAAAACATGATACATGTTACCTGTTTAGCGCATGCATTACATAGAATATGTGAAACACTCAGAGAAGAATTTCCGGCTGTTAATAAGTTAATTTCCTCGACAAAAAAGGTAACGACCATAACTTGACTCGTAAAAATTAAAAATCGAAAGATTACTTTCAGATATTCTTGAAGGCCCCGTTACGAGTAGCTAGATATAAAGAGATTCTCTCAGATTTACCCTTGCCACCTGAGCCAGTACTTACACGTTGGGGATCCTGGCTTTCCGCCTGTTTATTTTACGCGAATCATTTTGATCGAATCAAAGAGGTAGGTAAGGCATTCAAACAATAATGTCGATTAATACATTTAACTTTTACTAGGTTGTCGATGCTTTTGATTTAACTTCCGCCCAAGCCATTGCAAAATCACAAAGAGCGTTTAGCAATAATGCGGTAAAAAGTGGATTAATTTTTATTAAAGCAAATTATTCAACTTTGCCGCAAGCAATAAAAGATTTAGAGACGCGGGGCTTATCATTAGTTGAATATATAAGTATTTTTGAGGGTGCTAAATTGGCTATGGAAAAAGTTTCTGGTGATGTAGGTAAAATAATAAATAAGAAATTAGAGGATGTGCTAGCCAGAAATCCTGGTATTCAAACAATTATGGATGTAGCAGCAATCCATAAGGAGGGCGTAGGGCAAACATCTTTAAGTATAGACCAAACAAGTGCTTTAAAATACGCGCCAGTAACATCTTGCGATGTTGAGCGATCGTTCTCGCATTATAAAACTATTTTGTCAGATAGACGGCAAAATTTATTACCCGAAAATATGGAGAAATATTTAGTTTCTTCGTGGAAAGTAACTAATTAACTTTTTCTTTGAGTCTGTACAACGTCTATGCTTAGTTGAATAAAGAATAATTTTTTAAATAAATTGCCTTTTTCTCAAATTTTATACAGCCTTTTTGCCAATTTTATACAGCCTTTTTGTAAATTTTTTTTGCCTTTTTAACTATTTTTTCTTGCCTGACTATCCGCTCTTTAGTTATCACTAAAGACCTCGAAAAGAATATAACAAATCGGAAGACAGATATTACGAAGGAAAACGTGAATTGGTTTAAAATGAAGGAAATCAAAATTTTAAAAGACACAGCATTTTTGTTAAAACAGAATATAATGAAACGGACAACTATTAGGAAATAAATATAAAAAAAGGGAAAGGAAAACAAGCAACACCAAGGCATGTGTTTGGAGATACTCTTGAGCTTCTGTGGCCTGAAGGAAAACCAGTGGCACAAGCTAAATTAGATAATATCATATCTTACGTTCATTTAATACCAGCTACCGGTCACGGGTTTTACACAGGTTTAACAGGAGATAATACTGTTGTTGAAGATATAGAAGGTTTGAACGGTGAGCTTGATTTTCAGTTGGAATTTGAGGACAAAGCGGATTAAGAGTTTTTTGTTATCTTTTTGTTAGAATTTCGAACAATGGTTGTGTTATTTAGTTTCGTCTTGTTTTTTAAGTATTACTTATCTATTGCAAACATTACAAACCGTTAGTATAGTTACGCAAAAAAAGAACCAGGTGTTTTTTTCTGTGCAAGTCAACTAATTTAGTCATATATTTTGAAAGAAATCTTTTCTGTTCAGTTTATTCTAAATAAGTATTAAAAAAAAATCGAAAAATTTATTGGTGCGACATTGCTGATTTTTAAATTAAAACAGTTGAACTTTTGTCACTTAGTACCTTATTGCAGAAGGGGATTCAATTGAAAGAATGGATTAATTCCCAAAAATAAACAATATACCTCAAATTGTTTGAAAACTATTCCTGTACAATGTTGCGATTTCGAGTTGTTGCAGTAGGGCCTTACAAAAATTCATGAGTAATTTATTATACTACAATTAACACTTAAAACATATAATAAGTATTATTCACTTGTTTGAGTATTTGACAGTGGTGAGACTTACAAAATATCAGTGTTTGTTATACCTATCGTCATTTTTATATTGTTCTTCTGGTTTCATTGTCGCATAAATAATACATAAATACATTTTGAATGCTTTTTCGCTGAGATCTTCTTCACTCTCTGATTCATTTATACATTTCTTAGCAATTTCTGGAGTTACTCCCATAACTTGTCTTACAAGTTCTTCTTCATTCCATTTACCTGTTCCTGCATAAGTTAGTGTAGATAAAAAAAAGATTATACTTGTATTCATCATTGATATTCTTGTTCTAAGAAATTCATACTACATAACCAATTTATATTCCAAAATGAAGGATAAATGTAAAAACGTAATCATTTCGTGTAATTTTATAATTTGAGTGAATGTTGACCTCGATATAATTTCTGCAAGCGTATATGTGTGTTTTGCCTAACTATTTTAATAAAGGGCAAAGCTGACTTAATGTATTTGTTTAAATATTGATTGTTTTGCAATTCGTAATCAAATAAATAGTTATGTGTAAAAAATATTGCCGTTTCATAAAATTATAAATGCTGCGGACAAATGCGCTTTTGATAGCGCTTATGGATTTCGGGAAAGTTCACCGAAATGTATACGGCTTCAGAAAAACTTTGGTGTACCACTCTTAACGTAAATTTCCTACTTGTTTTAATGTTACTGTAACACAAGACCCTTCAGTGATTAATCACGTTCCTTACTCTTATATTAATAATTATTATACTAATTAAGTTGACAGTGTAGAAATAATTACTTTTGTCACTAAAAAGGGCGAGGAAAGTGTAATTTTCTTCTCTAGTGAGGAAACTAAAAAACAATATTGGCGCGTTGATTATGACATTTAAGATTGAAATATACCCGTATCAATTTTGTTATTCCGCGCCGTATAGTTTTTTAAACGGTCCTACCATTTACCCGATTCTGTGTGTTTTCGCACCTAACCCAACAAAAATGAAAAGTTTGTTATTTTTTGTTAATTTCTACTTCTGAAATATTAATTTAAGATTTGTATACTAAAAAAACACCACACCATTAAACAAGCAGGAACTAACTTAAAAAATAAGTAAATTATGTGAAAAACTCGAGAAGAAAGTGTTTTTTCAGCTCTCTGTCGTTTGTTTGGTAATTTGATTACCTGATTTGTAATACTCGGTTTCGGATTTGACTTCAGGCTATATGGTTTAAAAAGCAATTAAATGGTATATGTTAATTGAACAAAAGTTTATTGTGTACATTATCAATTATAGAGGCGCATCTATTACGGGTGTATTAAAGGACCCTTCAGAATTTACGTATACATTAATTTGTTACTGATGACAACAAGGAAGAAGCGTTGCAAATATCAAACTGTTGTGGTTTCAAAACTTAATGCGTAACGGTTTAAGTCTTACTTTTAATACA